>LKNJ01001826.1:7501-78366 GCA_002120245.1 Maccullochella peelii | reverse complement strand
AAGTTATTAAATAATGGTCTGACAAAAAAGGATTCTGTGGAAAGACTATTAGATGTTCAATTTCAATGCCATAGACCAACATGCCATAGACATGCACACACTATCCCCCTTTTAAGTCTCTCCATCTCCTTTTCAATAAACTTTGAAACGGAGTTGTTCAGTCTAGCTGTCAGAATTCCCTCTGTCTGAAGTGCGTCCATAAACATAACACAACAGTGTCTGTAAGCCATCAGTGACTGTACTGTACTGTGTTTTGTGCCTGTCTGGGCCTGTCTGTCCCATTTTCTGTCTGTACAGGCCTCTGCAGTTGCCATAGATGTTAACTCATGGGTCCACACACCACACCTTGACAAGGCAGTTGTGCATTATAGAATTGCATTTCTGTAGATTTGTGTGTCTGTGTGAGCATACGGGAGTTAAATAGGGGATGTCCCATGCTCACGTGCAGGATTGCGATTGCGTCTGGTCAAGGCATTATAAAGCCCGATCCATTTACGATCCTTCGGGATAGGGATTGTTTATTTGATCCCCATTTGTTGTTACCATGGCAAGATATATTTAAAAAATTGAGAAAAAACCCCGTTATAATCAGCAAATGTTTACACGTATGCCACTTACAGTACATAATACGGTTGGAGCAGTAATATCCACCCATTAAAACAGTATCACCATTAACACCCAGCATAATCAAATGACATCAAAGTCAAACATATCACGACTTAAACATAAAAAAACCCCCAATTAATATATTTTTAAATGTATATTCAAGCATGCATTCTGCAAATAAAGGATATTTATTTTGCAGGCTTGTCTTCCAGAATAGATTCTATAGATTTTAAGTATGGCAGACTGTTAGTGATATTGGGATTTTTACTTAAGTTATGTCTTTGCTTTTATTTTTTTTCATTGCATTTGTCTTTGTCTTTGACTGATGTTATGAAGTACGGATAATTTATTGATCTTCCAGTGTCAAGAAGTCACATATTGTAGCTTGTTTAAAGATGTGAAGATCTCACTGCGGCTCCTCTACAGCAGAACTCCTCTGGCACCCTGTGTATCCCAGCGGAGTTGTGGGCTTTTGCCTTGGCAGGCCTCCTCAGCCTTTCTCTGCTGTTGCAGTTATGTATAATAGGACATATCTCAGCCCACTACAAATAAGCCTCCTTATTTTTGCCTTTTCCATTTTCCGGGCTGTAATCTGATACGGCCGAGGCCGTTGGCAGTTTTTCCTCTGCACTGTTGAGCTGTCACATGATGCTGGCAAGCAGAGCACTGTTTCTGACTCTGTGTGAGTCCATGTTTTACAAAATAATCCCATGCACCGCTGTCTGCCTATTGACCAACAGTTGCTACTACTTCTACCCCCGCAAATCCTCTTGTACAACATCTCCCAATCCCTCGGATAACATTCGGCTTCATAACTAGATCAGGAGTGGTACGTGCGTAAGTCGTTTTTATTTAGAGACTGGTGACATTTGGGGTTTAGGTGTCACCAGATGCATTCATGGGAGAAGCCATTGATTTTGCTGTGACTCACCTCCTGAAAGCCTTCTTTTCATCTGGGTTGGGAGGAAGAATGGCCAAGGTGTGTTTGGTCGCAACATGTTTTGACCTGATGGAATGCAAAATGACAAGAGTGCTAATGGATTTTTTTAAAAGAAGAGATTTGTGTTTGAAAGATGTTTGTCTATATGTCTATAATTCATGGACAAGAAGGCTCTGTGTGAAAATGTGTCAGATCACTATTGTCATTGTCTATGAGAGGTTGGCATGTATGTGTTTTCTTGAGAGTGCAGAAGTGAGTGTGGTGTTTGTTTAAAGCTCAACATGAGACCCAGTCTGGACAACTAGAATTTACTCCACGTACACATCCAGTGTATCAAAACCTACTACTGAGAGCCTTTTAGAGGTAAGACGAGATGAAATTTTAACGCTTGCTGTAGAAAAATTGAACTGTTAATTTGGGTTGATTGCATACTGTATACCACACAAAAAGATTTACGTAGAGTAAGAGGAAGAGGAATCTCTGCTGTACAGCTGAATTTTGCTTGTCCTTTGTGCTGAATGGTGCAAATAGTGGTTGTCAACCTTTTTTATGTAAGTCTTTTGGCTGATCCAGATCTGACTGATCCACATCTGCTAAATCTCACGTCACTTGAGTGACTTAACATTCAGCAGGTGCTGCCAAGTTCACATCAGTCTTCAAAATGCACAGCATGTTGCAACTGATAGTAGCTGCCGGATATTGTAAAAAAGAGTAATGAAATACATGGAAAGTCTAATAAACCTGTCGATGTAAGAAATTGCAGTGTATGAAATCTGGCAACATCACATTTTTCTTACATTAACTGGCAACAGTTACCTCATAAAGTGTATAACATTGTTAGTGTGTGTAGCAGTAAGGCTAATGATGTAAGAAATGGAACTTGTGAAATTGGACAAAACAAAAGCTCAAATGATTACATTTTTAGTTAATAATGTTATCACATCAACACTTATATTAACAAGTAAAGTGATGTTCTTAAAATGTTACAAATTTTTGAAAATTATAACATACTATTATTGTGTTGCAGTAATTAGCCACATCTGCACTAAGATGATCTTGGCTGTGTTGTTCGGGTGTCACTGTCACAGTTTACAGCCTCTGTATACAGTTTTATCCAAATTACACAAGGCCAACTATTACATATAATGTTTCTTTACATGCAGGATGCTTGTGATTGAAGAACTGGTTCTGCTTTATAGTCACTTAATTTATTGCTGTTGTTTAGGAGGAAAATGTACTCTTGCTTAACCTTTGTCCCTGTGTTCTCCCACAATCAAAGGTGAGCGTGATCTCATCGTGGACACTGCCAACACAGTGATTCTTTACCACCACTTCTAGTATTGCCACTTGTTCCTAGAGCAAATCTGCTCCATGTAAAAGTTGAGGGATACATTTCTTACAAGTGCTCTCTTTTTCTTTCTTTCACTTTCTTGCACTTCCTTGCATTCAGTTTTCTCTTTGCTGTAATTGTTCATACGTCCCTCACCGTCAGCTCTAAATCCCATCTTCCTATGTCATCTATTTCTCATTTACATATCTGGCTTTCTTACTTTTGCCCTCAGTACTCTCTGTGGCCCTCACTAGCACCGGGGACGACTGTTTCCTCCTCACACTCCCCATTTCATCCTCTGATTGGCTGAGGCGAGAACTCCTAGTGACCCTTTGGGAATGATGTCAACTCGTCTCCACGACTGTGGTGTGTTTGTCATCCAAAGGGACGGCCTGGGATGTGTCACTGTTTAAGAGGACCAATGCTCTTCTTGGCTGAGCTTCTATTGGTGCTGGTGAGAACAAAGCCAAGTTTGGGGCTGCGTTAACGGAGATTAAGAGGTTTAAGTGTTGGTTCGGGCTCATCTGCTAAGAGTGGGGAGTTTCTAAGCACATGGACACAGCTGTGCTGTTACTATGCATGGTTTGTGGCTCACATCCAGTAAAAGATGGGTTTTAGTATAGATAGCATACATGCAAATCAGTATGGGTCTAAAAATGTTGCTTTTAGGCTGCAACCAATGATTATTTTCATTATCATTTAATCTTTTTATTTGTCCATGTCTCCTCTTCATTTAATTTTCCATGGACTGGTCCATATACTGATCATGTTCCAACATATTCCCGGAGTTACCTTTTTAGGGCTGAAGTTTTGGGTGATTTACAGCTATTTGAATACTTTGTCTTTCAAGTGACTGTATAATAACCTCAATGACAAATGTCATGGTAGTTTGAAGTTAGCCAAAAGAAAACCTGGAACATTCAGCATTCACCAGATCATGAGTAGAAAATCATTTGAACTTGCTGTCAAATGTGATGGGATTCATACAAATGTTGTAAACTGTACTCATGCAGACTGGGTCTTTGCTTATCTGACTTTGTAATCGGGAATAACTTAAGTAACCCTGTAGGCCTAGAAGCTTTCAAGCATGTTTCGTTGGAATTTGATGCAGTTTTGGGTGATTTGTTTTTTTAGTTGTAAAAAAAAAAAAAAAAAAAATCTAAATCAAATGCTTAAAACAGGGCGCTATGGAAAGGATAAGGAAGTCGCTTTGGCTGAACCGGTTGTTTAAAGCCGCTTGATGTTTTGTCTGTAAGACTTCCACATCTGACAGACAGGATATCCTCCTGTCATATTCTGCCAGAAACCACAAGATTGTGTCCTGATAGCAGTCAATCAAGTCTGTCCACACAAATGACAGTGTTTTGTAATACGATACAGCTCCGACCGCAATCAAATAGAATCTAAAATCCTGGTAGGCCTACTTTTTTGCCCCTGGTTGAATTTGCAGATAGATGGGATTGATTGCATTGATAGACTTAGAGTCAGATACAGAAAATTCCAGTGCGTTGACATGCAAATATTCAGCTGACTGTCAGAATTTCTTGTCCTACATTTTAAACTCCACCCATCTAGTATTTCAGTGGTTTACTATGAATTATCTGCATGTTATCTTACCACACACTCAAATTCACAAAAGAGTGGAGGTGCATATAAAATTATAGAAGACCTAGAAAAGTGGACACACAAGAACGTGGCACAGAATCCTCTCAGCAACGGCTGTGACGGCCTTTCAGCTGCCGATCCTTTGAGCCTGATGGCTTCGCTTTGTTCAGGCTCAATAGATTGTTCATCTGATCTGAGCTGGCTGCCGGTAGAGTCTCCTGCACCTGTCTGACACGCTCATTTCTGCTTTACCCTCCCTCGACATCCGACATTCTCTCGCTGTCACCTCCACAGATTTGTACCACGTGTCTTTGTGGAAATATGGTTTGGTCTGTTTTGTTAATCTGATTGATACACAGCTGTTGAGATTTAAAATTTCCCTTGAATTCAAGAATGTCCTCCTCTACAGGTTGAACGTGTTTTGTTGCCCAAGGGCCAGTGAAACCTGCGAAGAAATATAAAATGCAAGGTCTGAAAATTAGACCCTCCACAGAGTTTCCCTGTCTTTTGAATTGGCAGGTCGAACCACTTTCACCTTGACAAACTACTCTGCTTGAAGGAATGTAATCTACATTGGTTTTCAGTGTTTACGTTTGATCAAACTACTATTTCAGAAGACCTTAACACTGAGCCAAGATTACTTATGGAAATATCCTGATTATAGTGAGATTGATGCTACATGAAAAGATTATTCACTACCTGATATAGCTGTCAAAAGATGGCAAATGGGGTACTGCTACTGGAGCTTAAGTATCAACACTATTTCTCAAGCAGTTCACTCTGTACAGTTTCTTGCTGCTGTGCCAGAATATCAATAACCGGCGACACTGTGGCAATCTGATACACGCTGTCTCTGAAGTAAGAGGACAGGTAATTGTGTTGCAGCGTGTGTCCCCTTTCAGGTCTCTTTCAAGAGCTAGACTGCAGTTACACACATGCAACAGTACGCAAAAGAAGACACACAGACAAGTTCCACGCATAAAATGTCACCTGCACACACATGATTCTATACAAGTATTACGCTTCTTGTGCACACGGGTCATTTGCAGCATTGCACACTGGGTTAGCCTGCTACAGGAGACGAGAGTCAGTGGAGTGTGTGTAGTTTAAGGTACGGATGAGATGTGGAAACACCACTACGCTCTCAAGAAGAGACTCAAAGAGGAGTCTCGTCAAGTCAGCCAGGTACAGGTATGTTTGCACATTACCTTTGGTGCTCTGTGAACACATTTAGCTTTGTATCATTATTCTTTGTTGCGGTGCTACAGAACTCTGCTTCTGACTGGTTAAGAAAATGTCATGTATCATATCTTATATATATATCAGTGCTACGTTCATGTTTTCATGAACACACTTATGATCTCTTGGAATTTCAAGAGCAGAGTTTCAGGATCGGGTCAGATCCAGGCTTTTTTAAAAATAGGCTAACATTGTAAAACCTGATCTGTTTCGGAGCCTTGTTTGTCAAATAATACCCAGTTGCGCTGTTACAACTTGGATCGACACAGCGTTGAAAGTGAATGAGTGACTTGACTGAATGAACTGTGGAGCTCCCAAAATAAATAAACAACAGTCAACAGTTTCAAACTATGACAGCGACAGGAGGGACTGATGTGGGCAGAGCTGCTTTAGGTAAAAACAAATAAAGAAACTTTTTTTCTGTCTTGGCGACATTTTGCAGGTCTACCACATCTCTGAGGTGATCTTGTTTATTGAAAACTGTAAATGAAATTCAGTGTTTTCTTCGTGCTGGAATGTCATGGGTCCCTTTGCAGCTGGATGATGAAGACAGCTAAGTCCTTCTTCAGGGAATCAATACAGTATCACAAACACGCCTAATTAATTCTATTGAAGTCTCCTCATGTCACTCTTGTGAGCCCTGTGCTGAAGGCAGCTTTCAGTCCTGCTTGCTAAAGCGGGTCAATTACTTGGTGGGATGACAACACTCGCAGAGGATCGTGTGTCTTTGCCGAATTCCAGATCCCTTGTTTCAGATGCACCTGAACCTGTCACCTCTGACTCAACCTCTGATTATATCTCGGTCTTCCTGTCTCTCTTGTTGCTGCTCTTCTAGGTTTTCACTTTGTCTCTTGTCTTTCTCTGTATCCTGCTCTATACCTCCCACTTGTGGTTTTGGTATTGGTAAACATATCAAGCAAATATCAAGCTAAATCAAGTGTTTTCTCAGATCTGTCTGTCTAGTTATGTGATCTTGTCAGGAGAGAGATGCTTTTCTTTTTTTCTCAGCTGTCTCACTTCCTCGGTCTTCTTTCAAAGTCTCGTGTCATGCAAGGACAAAATACAAAGCCAGAATTGAATTAAAATGTCTGACGATAATATTGAGGTTTGGAAGTGGTCTAAACCGTATTGATGGATCAGTGGTCAACACTCCTCATGTCAAAGTCACCCAGCTCTTTTCTGTTTTAGGGGCATCCTGGCTAATCATTTGTTGAAGCACTTTCTCTACCTTTCAGTTGAGAAGCTTTTGTTCCACTGTATTAGCTTGTGGCCTCCTTAGGGTATTTATCGACTCAGGCACATGTGGACTGTTGCCAGGTTTAGTTCTCAGCTTTGCCTTTTGAAAAGCGGTCTTAAGAATTTCTAGATAATTTCTTTTCCACTTGGACTTGATTTCAATCCTCCTCGTTGTTGAGGGATCAAGAGCAGTAGGGCCGGGGCGAACATTGGCAGGCTGACAGCTGGTGTAACTGTAGACGCCACTCCGACGTGTGTCTTCAATTTTCCTCCCCATTTTCTCTGAGACTGACCCTTTTAAAAGAAACCAAACTCAGCTAATGTCCTGAATTCCACTGAATTCTCGGTCGCACCAGGAGCCTCTTTGCATTGCAAAACATGAACTCTGTAAAGGATTTTGTGAGTTCAAATAAGCTTTGGTCATATTGTTTTGTAAAGGCTGGATTTGTTTTGCATTGTTAAAGAGGATGGATTTCAATAGCATTTACAGCATTTGCTGTGCTTTTCTGTTCTGACAAGGTCAAAGGAATTTCTTAACACAGAAATTCTCTAAAATTATGTTGAAAGCAAAACATTGTCCTCTTGAATCAATTCTGATTTCTAAAAGGTCTAATTCAGTCTCTCTAATGCCCACTGTTTCCTGTCACTGTGCAAGTTTTCTGCCAGTTGGCTCATTTTATGCAGAATTTTGCCAAATACTGTAAATCGTAGTGTTCGAGTTGAATCCTGGACAGGCAGGGATTATTACGTATGACTGTATTATGACCACAACATGTAGACTGTTTGACAGGACAATTGGTTAAGACAGTTTGATACAGTTGTCTGATTAACAACTTGTGTGTCTGTCTGATGCAGTTAAGCTCTCACTTGGTGCTCCAATAAGATAAAAAAAACAAAAAAAAGTACCACAGGGTATTTGCAACTACGGTAACATTGACCCTGTCATGGTTTTAGCTGCAGCCAAAGAACAATTAGCACTGTGAAAATGAGCCCAAGGTGGTTTATGGTGAAGTATTTGTAAGCCTAATGGAATGAAAATGACAATTTGCTCTGATAAGAAGGCCTCCGTTTGTGAACATTATGTAATTGTTAGGCTCTTCAGGAAGTGTTTTAACTAACGGAAGCAAACATAGCCCAACTTTATCAGCATGGGAACTTTTCTAAGCACTGTGCTGCACTATGAATGACAACCACAGCCTGTTTTTTTGCATAGAGTTTTTTCTTAAATAAATTGCACAAATCCAATATGAATTACCATGCCAATGCTGATAAATCGAGAAAGATATTTAGTTTTCCCATGGCGATGACGCAACTTTTAGGCAATACTTGCAGCTGCACACAAAGTCGGCTGCAGTGTCAGAAAAGCTTGTTAAAAGTTTACTAGCAGCCACGAGTTGCATTGTGAGCTGCTTTGTTTCTGTGGCAGCTTCTCAGGCACTAATTGACATGCAGGTTCCATTGTTGGGTCTCTGTAAACAATACTATAAAGAGTACGGCCTAGACCTGAGATAACTTCTGTTATGATTTGGTGCTATATAAATTTAAATTTTTTTTTGAAAAAGAAGGTAGATGGATCGCATAATGGGTACCTTAATGCATCGCAGCAGAGAAGTTAGTCCAAATTAAAATCTCAAAGAGTGAGAATTATTGGGAGCTGGTCATTTTTGAGTTTTTTGAAAAGTGAACAGCATGCACCTTAGAGGTGTGGGGGGAAAAAAAAAAATTCTCTTTTGAACGATTATGTCTCGATGCCTACAGATTCACACCCGTAATGCACATGGTTTTACACATCAGGACAATTCAATTTATCTCACTCAATGCAGTTCAATTTCAGTTCAATCTCAGTTCAATCAAGCTTTACTGTCGTGTCATTTTGATTTAATTTTACATGCTTGCAAAGAGTATACATGGACAGATTAAGCTAAATATGTACCATAAATGCACAAATCAACTTATAATATAGGATGAAAGAACTAGTTTAAAATAATGACGAGGTGTTCTCTCTGCTCTTAACTGGTGTTTGGTGAGAAAATATGTGCTCCCAGCCTCCTCTCTGATTCCATTGATTTTTAGCATCAGCCAGTTAACATATAACCCATGTGAAGGTTACCTTGGCGATGTGCTAGAACACAATGTGTTCAACTGTTGATCCTAAATGCTTCTACTCTGCTTTCCCTACTAAGCTGCTTATTGCTGTAGCAGGGGCCGAACGCAAATGAATTGATGAAGGTATGTGTAGGCTATGGGATTGTGTTTTTGTATGACACAGGTACAGAATATGACCTTTTTTTTCTTTTCATTTTCAGCCCATTTACTGCACATCACATACATCAGAGCTTATCATTTTGCAAACCCAGCTGCGTGGGCGTTATCAGCCTCATAGATATGGGTTAGAAGGGGCCTGGCACACCTACTAGTAGGTTCAGAAGGCCGTTTTCATCTATTCACAGGGTTATGCCCCTCAGCATCTCATACAGATGCACTTAGGTTTATGCAACAAAACTACTTGGTTAGGTTTAGTAAACGATCATGGTTTGGATTAAAATAAGTATGTTACGTGATGTTATGTAACTTAAAACTTTTAAGTCTTTTGGTTTCATACAGGACACGGATCGCCGGCCTCCTGGGTGAAAGTCCTGTGTTTGTTTGACCCATCCATCCATACCCCAGCCTCCTCCTTACGCAGACTGAAATAAACACGAAATAAAACAGCCTCCTGAATGTACCAGTAGGTTTAGTAGGCCCCTACTAGCGCATATATTTGGGACAGATGTGTGATGATAACGCCTATTCAATAGCCTGATAACAGTCAAATTGGGTGGCTTTTTCAACCTTGTGGGCAGCAGTTGGTTTCTATCCATGTTTCTTGTCGTATGAAAATGAATGGAAACCAGTGGCTGTCTGGAACAGGAAAACATATACAGAAATCTTTAAAGACTGTATAGAAAGCATTTGAAAATAGTCAGCAGAATGTAAAGTATACATGATGATTTCTTGTGTGTTTACAAATGCGTTGCACACACATTTGTAGTCTTTTTTTTAAAAGAGGCTGATAGGTTAATATAAGAAGATTAAAGTTTGATCTCCACCAGCAGCCAATGTGGGGCTCTTAAAGCCCAAATTACTGTGATGGAATCTAGTTTTTGGCATAATATGGAAGAAGTAAGAAGGTCTGTATGGAACAACAGGGGAGAAGAGGCAGTTTCTGCTTAATGAAATATCCATCAGGATGACTCAGTTTGTTTGGAGGCAAAACTGCAGGCTCATGAATTTACCTTCCCTCTCTTTCTCTCTCCTGTGAACCACACTGCTTCCTATCTCTCCAGCCCTGCGGACCGCCTCTGTCCATCGTCTCCATCCTCTCTTCCAGTCAGGCCGCCTTGGGTTTCAGTGCACAGGAGGTGGAAGTTAAAGACATGAGGCTGCTATGTGATTGTTCATTATTCATTGTGTTAATCAGGCTACAGGCTAAAATCTCCTGCTTTGGTCCCTTTGCACCACATGCACCAGATCCTCTTGTTCTTTTGCATTTTGCACAAGTTGCCTTTTTGTTTT
This sequence comes from Maccullochella peelii, assembly GCA_002120245.1. Lineage (NCBI taxonomy): Eukaryota > Metazoa > Chordata > Actinopteri > Centrarchiformes > Percichthyidae > Maccullochella > Maccullochella peelii. The sequence continues at coordinate 67,855 of LKNJ01001826.1, read as the reverse complement.
GGATTATTCTGGTTTGATTCTGTTCGTCAAATGATAATTTATATGACGAGGAACTCTCTACTCCCACCGCTGAATGCAAACTGTGGTTCTCTCATGCTGAGGCAAAGACTCTCTTGTTTGTTCCATCTGAAGCTTAACGTGCTGAATGAAGTCTGTTTTTTAATCGTACCTGCCTTGGTTTTAATGTTTTCTTCTAGGCGGTGTAATTTTAGCTATTTTTAGAGCATAGTATGTTAAACCGTCAAGTGGTTGCCTGTTTTGATCAGATACAAGGCTTTCTTTGAATGGCGACATTGTTCTGTGTGCGGCTCGATGCCATTAAGGTGCTTGCTTTTGCCAGTATTTCTCTCTGGTTCCTTTCTTGGCTTTCTTTCCCCTCCTCTCCGTTTCTGTGTTTTTTGAGACAACAGGCTGCAGGATTAGTGGAGTTGAATGCAAGGACACGAGTGAAACATGGATAAGATTGAAAGGTAGAGAGGTAGGGCCTTGAGCACTGACCCTGATGCAATGGTTGTAATGGAGCAAGTTGTAAGTATAGAACGCACAGTATGGAGAGACGGACGGAAGAAGTTTTGATGCCTTTATACTCATTCTTATCTGTTGTTAAAATGTCTGTAAGTGCAAATGTTGTCGGTATAATGTTTTAAACAGGGCGTAGTATTTTATTTTTATATTTTGTGGGTAATTTTTATGGATAAAAATATTTAAAATACAAATAAATAGGTAAAAATACAATTTTTAATACAAATACCCTGTAGTTTAACCATTTTTCCCACTGTTTGACTTGTTAGCTGCATAATCAGCACCTTTTTTTTTTTTTATGTGTTTTCTTTCCATTCGTCTCTTCATTTTCTATTACCAGAAGCATTTTCTGAGGTGTTAGTGTTGCAAGAGGACCTCAATAACTGTAAAATGTGGTGATCTGTAGTGGTCTTTTTGCAGCATGAAACATATAATGTTTGGCTATGTGGGATATAAAGTCTGGCTTTTTAGGTAAAAATTGGTAAAACCCCCAAACACTTAGCCTTAATAATATATTGCTTGTTATTAAGATTCTGTGAGAGAAACTATTTTGGTTCAGGGAGAGACAGTGAGCCAAGGACACATGGAGAAAGGAAGAAATTGAGAGAAGAAGAAACGCATAGCGAGCAAGAGCTTGGGCTCTTGGATGCAGCCTCAGACTACCTTCAGCAGCCTCCTCTCTCCGGTCTGGCTGTGTTTTTGTGGCCTCTCAACACTCCCTCCCATCCAGACTGAATATTTATAACTGAGGACCATAGCATTTGCCCCAAACATATACACACAGCCCAACACAGCAGGATGGGGCAGTTGTTAATTCTTCCAGAGTAAATGGCAAGCAGTGTGCCTGGCAGCAGTCCAGGCCCTTAAATTCCACTTGGCACTTACATGGGGAGGAATGTTTGGCACTTGAATTGGGCAGGACTGGCGCTGCTCCAGACTGATGTAAACACTGACATAGATGACATACTCATATTTATGTTTGCAAGTTTCTGGCCTCGTACCCGAAAGTTTTCATTTTGTCAGTAGTGATATTCTTTGGAAGAGCTGAACAATACATTGTGATGGAACTCTTCAATTCAATTCAGTTTGATTTATATAGCGCCATATCGTAACAAAGTTATCTCACGGCACTTTGTCATATAGAGCAGGTCTAGACCGACTCCTTACTATCAACAATGCCACATGTTGCACCTTTTTTAAAGATCAATATATCAATCAAAGGGGTTAAAGGTCTTAAAATAACTAGAATCAAATGAGACAGTGGGCACAGCTGGCGCTTAACTTGATGAGGATAAAATCAGTTTTAATTTAGCAGTCTTNNNAAATTCTGAAATTCTTCTGAAAGTGGTAGTTTTAAGTTGACTAGACATGAAACTGACAAACTGACAAAATTTATTATGAGATTATATATATATATACACACACACACACACACACACACACACACGTATCAATAACAGAGTTGTAGTTCCTTGTCACCACGCCACACTGACAGATCTCTCTTTGTGTCTGTGGGTCTACATGCATCACCTAGCATTTGAATGGCATTTTCCAATTTCCTCCTAAGTTCTCACTGGTGTAATTTGTACTGAAATGAAAGGGTCTTTTGTTTCTTATCTCAACCTTGCTTTGACCCTGCAGCGGAGCTCACATGCAGTGTTTAGCCCTGCCGTGGCTGTGCACACATCCGAACATCAGAAGAGACTGAATGGGGATTTGTCAAGCTTGATAAAGGGGTAAAGAAGTTGTAATGTTTGCAGAAGTTTGAAAAAGTGATCACTCACATGGACGTGAGCACATTTATCCAAAAGCATTTAAGTTATCGGCTCTTTTTGAGACATTCTCTAAGACCTTGAAGAAACAAGTAGCAGCTAGCCTTTATTTATACAGGGAGGGTTCGCTTCAAAAACAAGCTTTTTTTCCCCAGCACTGACCTGCTTCATATTTTTACAGTCACACCTGAGCAACATGTCTTTTATCTTTCTGTGGAATTTATTTAAATTTTGTTTGGGGTTTATATTTCATGGCTTTATTCTGTTATCTTGTGGGTATTTATAGGCTATGTTTTGTAATTAGTAAAGGTATGGACTACAGTCACATGACTCAAATCAATCTAATGACTTTAGAATCAAAAAAAGATCTCAAAACGACCAAATCTACCTGCGCTGTTAGATGCCAGTTAAAAGGAAATGCTGTTATGTAAATTGACTTTTCAATTGACAAAGTACCGGTCTGGGATTTTCCTTAATGCAAATTGCCCTTGCCACCTGAGTACTACAACAAGAAGTTGTGTGCATCTGTGCGTGCACACACACACACACACACACACTTGACATTAAGTGACAGTAAGCCTACTGTGTGTTCTTAGTCCACTGCTCATTAGTGATCCCTGCTGTGAGGATAAAGCATGTGTTGGCACAGATCGTATTAGGTTGTGCTTTTGTTTTAACTCGCCACAAGATACAGTAAGTCTCATGTTGTCTTAATTTTAGCAGCTTCCACAGTCTCATTGCCTTTAAGTGACTTCCTCCCTCAGTCTCCATCTGGCCTTGGTTTAAAATAAAAACCCTCCCTGCTCTGAATCCTGAATCTACATTCACTTAGTTATTCTTTCAGATCTTCTTCTTTCTGCACCAACCATTCTAACCAAATTGAGAGGGAGGAGGAGAAGTAGAGGCTAAGTAGAGTACAAAATGGTGTCACACTAAACTTGAAAATGAAGTTGCACAAGAAATGTGTTTTGATCTGCTGTAAACCACAATGCAGCACTGCAGGGTTAAAGTGAGCTGGATAGATAGGCAAAGGATTCCCAGAGAGGATTCACTGCAGTGTTTTATGAATATGAAAAGAGTCTTAATGTGTGTCAAGTGTAGGACAGCGTTCTGTTAAAGTTTTATAAGGACAGCGAAGGGGAGGAAGAGTGCGAGACAGACATAGTAGAGGATGAGAGAGACTGGAAAATTGTTTACACTGTTTAAAAATGCTCATGGTTCCAATAATGTGGATCCATGCTGACAGTTTCTTCTAAAATGAAACTGTTTTCCATAAAGATAAGGATTCAGTTGTTTATTAGACAGTTGCCCACAGCTTCACGGCTGGCCCTCTGCATCTCCGTCCTGTAAATTGTTCGTATCGTCTGCATTCGTCATCTGTTCGTACGCATCGTCTGAGGCATCAGACAGAACGGGGGAAGGTGTGGAGATGACTTCTTCATACAGCTGGTGGACAGGATCCAGAATGCTGCTCTGGGCAAATTCGTCAGCGTCAGAGCTTGACCCATCCTCGTGCGATGTGACGGAAAATACACTGTCGATATAGTCCTGGATGAGAGCCAGCTCTGACTCTACACTGTCAAAGCCTGACTCGATCTCCATGTACTGCTGAAAATCAGTTGAGACATAATTTTGCCTCTGATAATTTGGGGGTTTGTCATTTATTGAGACAAGCTATACACTAATAATTGATTAACTGAAAGAATACTTGATGTATTAATCAATTCAAATCATCTTTAGCTGCCCTACCTGCATGTCTATCATTGCATTGTTGCTGTAGATGTGTTCAAAGCACATTAGGTTGTTGTGCAGGTGGACAAGCTCCAGGTAATTCGACTCCTCGCTGCCTTCGTTTTCGCCACCACTCGAGTTGTTTTCAGCCTCATAGTCGCTCTCATCTGACTGGAAGTCATAGTCAAAATCTTCCAGAGACATTTTGGTGTTTGTTTTGTGTACAGCACCTTTGCTGTACTTATGAGGACATGTGTTCATATGTCGTCTGAGGCTGTACTGAAACAGTACAGAATCAGTGTTGCCACAATAAAGTCGCTCTGTGTTTATTGTGCTGGGCAACCACTTGGTGCTTTGATTTGAAAAGGCTTGTTGAGTTCTGGACTGCTGTTGTGTGTTTGGAAGAGTTGGTTTGTGGCGTCATCTGAGCTGAGGGTCAATTTTTATTATTATTTTTTACAACCTCTGAGCTGGAGGTTGACGTGACCTTCAACCTTTGGATTTCAGCCATTTGCGTAACTTTGTGCAAAGCAGCACTTTTGCAGCACTTTTTATCTTGGAGGCAAGTCTCATACAAAGGAGGAATCCCAGAAACTGCAATAATGATCTTCATCCTCCAGACCTTTTAGTACGCAGCTAAAAACAAAACTTCCTAGCCCTCCATTGCATCACTTCTCCTAGCCCTCATTTGCATATTCAACTTTTGAGCCGTCCGTTTTCTCGCCCCACCTGCTACCCCACCATGCCTTGAGAAGCAATTCATTTGCGTCCCGTAGAATAAGAACCACCAGTGGGTCTCCGCTGTCATTCTGCACATTTAAAAAATGGTAGATTTTACTGTTAGTTAAAAAAAAAAAAAAAGTCCATTGTCCACTTCCTGATTTGGCCTATTCAGCTTCCTGCTGGTTATGTTTGTAAAAAATCTAATCTACTTTATCTTAATGTGCTAGTAGTTGCTAACTACATTTCTTTTTATAGCTGTAACCAAACAGCTTGAATGTGCACTGCATAGAAATTAATTTATACGTAGGGACTTCAAAGTTATTAACATGACTCCTTAATTAAATCTAGCACACAAAGGAGTCTGTTCTATATATTGGATGGCTGATATTTTATAGAGCTTGACTGATCGGCCTCACGATTATCCGGTATATCACTTGGGTTTTTTCTTTATCTCAATCTAAAATAATGAAGTATCTATTCCATGTTTTGAAAAATAACATTTGCTCAATCAAGTGAAGTGTTTGCTTGGTTTTGCTGTAAAACCAGGAGAATGAAATTCGTTTTTTTACTTACTTTAAACCCTCAATACAACATTTAATGAGCACTATCATATAGAATTTATTATTGTATAATAACTTAGGGGCATGCTTTTATTTGTGGACATGGACCTCTTCGTGGACCTTCCTTTTTATGGTGCTATTGCAGAGCAGTGAACGTCTCAGGAATGTTTGGCTGTCTGTAATGTAGTGCTGGGCTTTCCCCCCTCAGCTGGCGCGCTGGCCCTGGCCTGCTTCCAGGACCAGGTCTGTTGAGGCTGATGAGGGCTACAGCAGGCGATGCAGTCTTTGATCTCCCTCCAGATCTGTCTTTGGTTTAAACTTTTTATGCAATACTTTTAGATAAGGGCCTGCCAGATTAGCGTCATGGGAACCTCGATTAGGCCCCAAGGGAACGAGTGAGAGTCTGGATGTGAAGTTAAGACGTTTGTATTATTTGTTTGTCAAATATCAGATGAGACATCCACTCTCATTTCAGTCAAGTGTATGAGTCGGAATCCATTTTAAGTGGAGATGCCCACATCAGAGCTCTGTGTGTGTGTTTCCATCGCTGGCGCACTATAACCCTGTTTACTATGTGACTCGGTCCCCTGTCTTAAGTTTGGCACCGTGACATTTGCTGTGAGCTATTTTTACCAGACGAAGTTGTCTCCACAGATTGACACACTCACACTCGCACTCTCTCTCTCACACACACACACACACACACACACACACACACACACACACACACACACACACACACACACGAACCTTCACTCATTTGTTTGCATTGCTTTGTTGACAGATGCAGATCTCGTCAACGTTGCCTACTTCCTGCATTTCTGTGTCAGATAAGAACTTTACAGCAAAGCTTTGATTTCCACAAGCTCTGCTCTGGAGAGACCAAGCCAACCTATTTTTCAACTTGTCTTTGGTCATATTCTTCTGCCAGTTGTAAAAGAAGCAGTTTGTTGTTTGTGTAATGTGATGCCACCGTACAAAACAGGAAAACGCACACCACCGTAAGAGTCCAGATTTAACACTGGGGCAGGGATCTGTGTGTTGTGTGTAGTTTCGGATTTTCACACTGAGCTCCATCAGCTGGATCTCTGTGTCGGGGGGGGTTACACAAAGTGACACAGGCTGTCACAAAGCATGACGTCTGTCACGGCAGGCTGACAGTCTGTGTAATGTAGCTGACAGGAAACAACACATAGAAAATACTAATGTAACCGTTTTTCTGCTGTTTTGCTGTTACAACCTCTCATCTTTGTGGCTCTTCTGCTCCGCTTGTAATTTCAGTATTTAATCCTTCTCTATAGCTTTAAATCTGAGGGATTCACACATTTACAAGTCTGGCCCCCTTTGTTGTTTAGAAGGACTTTTTGCACTGGACAGTAGTACTTTTTTGGTTACTTAGATCTACTCAACATTTGCACCCATGGTGTATGTGCATCTTTCACATACTAAATTTACACACTAGCCTGAGCAATTCACCAAAAATGTAAAAGCTTTCATTAACAAGCAATGTCATAAGTCAGAGAATATTGAAATAGACATGTTTATGAACGTATTTATTACTTTATTCCATGTTTTTTGCACTCCTTTCTTTCTTTCTCTCCTTTTTCTGTACCTCTGCCTGTCTTTTGATCTTTTTTTTCTCTCTCCCCATTTTGCCATTTCAAATGTCTCCATTTCTTTCTCCCCAGGAAAACCTTTTATCTAGTGTTATTTAGCGAGTTAAAGAACAGAAGTGTTACTCCTAGAATGTGTCTGGTGCCCTTTGCAGTGAGCTGCATGTGTTGCAGTGGACTGGAACTGTATAAGTGGGTAATGAGGCTGTAACCCTCAGGGCTGCTGTGTGTGGGTTGAACCCAAACGGTCACGTCAGTCTTGACACCCACACACCAACTTACAGTGCTTAAATGTTTCACAAACATGCACTTGCATTACCATGCACGGTGCTCATTCTGTCCTTGGCTTTATTGCTGCTTGCAGTAAAGTGTACAGTCACCTTTTATATTTTTGTGTATGTGTTTTTGCATGTCAAGACGGAATTTTCACACTTATCTAGAAGCTGTAATTTCCATTCACGACTGTGTTTACTGTGATGAAAGGAATATTCTACATTCATTTTGCCCATCGTATGTTATAATATCTGTTATAGTGCTGTGTGTTACACATTGAGCTTTGTTTTTGTATGAATACTGACTCGTCTCTTCCACTCCTTCCCTTTTTTTCTTGCTTGTTTTGCTTTGATTCCCATCCTTTCTCGCCACTATCACCCTCTTCACCTGTCTTCATCTCACCACTTCTACTCATCTAGTGCGACTTTTCCATGTGTTTTTCATGTCGTGACAACACAAGACTATTGTTCTTGTTATTTATCACAAACTTTGCATTTTATAACACATTTTGTACTATACATACTTATCTTAAATTCAGTTTTCATTGTTAGTGAGTTTCTGTGCTACTTTGCGCTCTTAGTGCTGTAGTCCATTCAGTCAGTATCAACAATTTCTAGTGATGAAATCTTTGATTACATATGAGAATCATTTAAGTTTCACCCTCATTATCATGTTATTGTAAATGCACGCTGTGTTGCCACCGCGATAGTGCATGTGTCAAATTTGAATATGTGTTTGATTTTCGCCTCATTTTTCGGCTGTGGATGGTTTAAAATGTCCCTCTCTTCTCCCCCCCTGTTTTCCAGGATGCAAGTTACTGGCTGCAGGTCCACCGGTTGGAGCACGGCGACGGTGGCATCCTCGACCTGGATGATGTACTTTGCGATGTGGCCGACGACAAAGATAGGGTGAGTGACGCTGAGAAAACGCTGATAAAGCGAAACAGAAGATTTTAGTGGTCATTTCCCACCATCCTCTCCACTGCCACAGTTGCCCAGAAACGGATGTAGAAACGCTGCTCACTTTCTTGCATATCGATACTTGTGCTCACTCCGAGGCGTGCAATTTCACCGACTGTGTTGCATCGGAAAGGTTCTCAAACAGCACCAGAGCAGCGGTCATTACGCACGGCTGTACTACCCAGTGGTGTAATGTTGGGTATACGCAGGTATACCTACTTATTTTTCAGTCAGCATTGCATATACCCAATTCATCATTCATTAGTGTCCTGGAAGCCACTTTTTGTTTTTCCTAGGATGGCGAAGGCATGACCCGCCCTACTCTGCCTCTGATTGGCTCGTACTTGTTGTCTTTGTTGGTTGGATTGCTTAGGTTTAGGCATGCGGAGTGATGATTGGTTAGGGTTAGGGTAAGAACATCAGGATAAGCCAATCAGAGGCCATAGACTACTTGCAAGGTGAGACAATAGTTGTCCAATTTTCATGTGTGGGTGGACTAAGGAATAAGGAATAGTTCAGTCAAAATGCATAATTATGTAGTTGTCTCACGCTGTAGTCTGTGGGCCAGTATTGATTGCAAAATCTGCATCTTTTCTGTGGCTAATGTTAATTTCATAATGATCCTTACTCCCTGAAGTCAAGCAGCAGAAGTTAAGTGACAATGTGCAAATACTACCTGCCCATTTTTGGGTGAACTAAATACGCAAGAGTAGTCTTGCATGTCAGTCTTTATAACACAGGGCGTTTATCCTTTGCTGGACAGGACCCTTTGGGGAAAAAAGACAAAATTTGGGCATAAATTAAGAATATGCCCACTTCTCCAGGCACCACTACACCACTGCATGGACCTGTAAACTGTTGTTGCCGTGATATCTGTATCATCATTATTAAACGTCAGAAATATATGTGTAGTAAGTATATGTGTAGACTGCAAAATAGTAACACAATCAGTGAATCTGGGAAACAACCTAAACAACGTCTCTCCCCTTTTTATATTTCATGTCCACTTTATACATCTGGCCCTCTGGAATGTGACATTTCTGTATATTTTGTCCAAAGACTGCCAGGATCAGGTAAAACAATCAGGACCGCAGTGTTGTCTCTGAATTGGGTTTGCATCGCATATGAAGTTAGTCAGAAGTTACTTCAGGCTTTGAACTTGTCGGCGTCGAAAGCCTGACAGTCATACTTCCTCACGGCCTGGTTCATCCATCGCCTCGGGTGCAGTTTGAGAGAGACAAGCTCCCTCTGACTGACAGCCAGGAGTTCACAGGGTCACATTCTGCACTGTGGTCAAATACGTCAGTACAATCCCTCGAAAGACTGAACTGGATTTCTCCATCAAGAAATCGTTACTGTATGAATTATTAGACAAACAAAAAATAGATGATTGCCGAGAGGACTGCATTTACAACTTAAGGTTGGATTTGGAGGGAAATTTGCTTGGTTGCTTGATGTCACCGAACAGGAAGTGGGTGATGTTCTGCAAATGCAGCTTAAACCTCCCAAATTAGTTTTTCAAAAATGTAGTGTTTCCATTTTCTTAAATGTAAATAATTGCTGGTATTCTTAGTCTTCTATGATAGTTTATAGACCAAACGACTAGTCAAAAAAAGACAAATTCATCAATAGTGAAAACAATCCTCAGCTGCAGCCCTGATGTTGGAATAGTAACTTTCATCTGGCTCATTTCCTTACGTAAATCAAAAGAGAGAAACAGTATTATGGAAGGAGATGTGTCCTGTTGTGACTGGTTCTTTGTGAAACAGCAGCACCAGCATGCCATTCCAGGCATCCCAACCACACTCCTATTCATTTACAGTAATTATACAGTACAAAGACTACGTAGTTAATTTGACAGTGTTTGCCTGATGACAGAAAATATAATTGGACAATAATTCACTGTGAGTTGGTTCATGTGAAAGTAGAATTCTGCAGCGGGACAGAAATCTTGTAACATTTTTCAGAGGGGAGGAATATAATGTTTGTTCACTCAGCGCACAAGAGTTTCTGAATTTTTTTTAGTTAAGGTTTGGCAAGGCCCTAATGTGAACTATAACTCAAGCAAAATTTTAATTTAATAAAGAATTTCTAGTTCAAGTGTGTGAGAAATATTTGACCTTCTCTGATACAGCGTTGAGCTTGTAGGAATTTTTACGCTGTTGGTGTTGAGCACTCTCTCTTGAGTGTGTGTGTGTAGGTGTGTTCCTCTCTCGACGAGCTGTCATCATGCCTTCTCTTCACATCCCTCTCTCTTTCCGTATCCCTCACTCCTTCGTCCCTACAGGCGTTTTTCATAGCAGAGAATGTGTACAATTTCATACATGACAGCCCTTCAGCCGCGCTGACACAAATCTACACCACTCGCACTGTTTTGACACCAAACCCTTTGGGGATCGGTAATACAGTGTGTTTATGTTCTCTGCACAGTTTGAACATTTTTATTTTATTTTATAAATATTTCTCATTATTGATTAATCAGTCTATTATTTATCTTTTTTTACTTTTTTTGACTAATTTAAGGTGGCGTCTTTAAATTGCTTATTCTGCCCACCAACAGCCAAGAACTGTCTCGAACCGAAGAACATTTTGCTTGATAAATGTCTTAATGATCTAACATTACAGGTAACATTAAACTTGCGTATCATAGAAAAACTAGTTCAATGATTGACCATTTGCACATTAGCACAAGGAGAAAACAGCAGAGACAGTTAACAGACAATCTCTCATCACCTCCTTTGCTAGCAGTGTTAGCACGCTAGTAAAGTGAACAAGCCACAGCTTTTTTACCAGCCAAATAATTTAAATAATGGCAACATCTTCATGTTTGTCAATATAGTTTTTCTTTAGGCTAATCTCTACAGTCTGTGCAGCGCAGAAAGGTAAGTTTACCCTAACCTCTACCTACTTATTTGCTTGGGTGTTCATTTCGGACCCTATTCTTACGTTAGACTTTTTTTGCGAGTATTCTATAATAATTGAATGTGAGTACTTGAATATGGAAATTACTTAAATGCCCATCCCTATTACCTAATATCAAACTCTGCACATACATCATTCTGCACAGTGAAGCTCAAACATGCAATTAAAATACTTAGTATGCCAAACAAGTCATCCACAAACCTTACCTGAATAAAATAGTCTAAAATGAGCAGATGAGGGAAGCCGCCCCACACACTGTCTACACTAGTTTTACTCATTTGTTTCAAGGTGTTTCGGTCCTATTGACCTTCTTCATCCAACGAGGACGGCAAAAATTGGGTTAATTTGGGGATGAAATCAATTGAGAAAGTACAAATAGGCATCCAAGTTAGTAGATCAAAAATGAGAGAAGATGTCTAAATCAGCACAAAGCCAGACAGGATGCAGGAGTTCTTCACTTTTGTTCTTCCCCCTGATGCACTTGATGTCACACACATGCAGAGATGTTATTTCAGTATTTTGACTCCGTATCTAATCAAAGATTAAAAAAAGACAAAGCATTCTTTGTCAAACTTGTCCTGCACTGGTTTAGTTTCCTCCAGCCCCCAGACTGCCATCCTCTGCAGGACGGAGTCATTAACAGCACAATGGTTTGAGGCAGGGTGATGTTGGCCTCATATCAATTATGTCTTGCTTCACTTTTTTGTTCAGTGATTAAAATCTCATCTTCATCTGATTATCTTGGCACATTGTGAAGATATTGTGGAATTAAAATGCACTCCGAGGCAGAATCTGTGGTAATGGGTTGGACTGGAGTGGGTTATGTTATCTGCCATGTAGCCAGCAGCTATTCAGGTAATGTACAACTTGCTGGCGCTCAGCCCATCACGGGCTTAAAAGGAATGCAACCCAGAGCTGGTGTGTGTCTGTCATTGGAGGGGGAAAAATGCAGTGGATTGTGCTGTATTTATTATTGACTATTGAAAGTTGGATCTCAGGCTCTTGGCAGTTAGAGCCCCGACACGCCAAGCTGATCTTGACAAACAAGTGCTGTCAAAACCGGACTTATCATAGACTTTGTTGCATCACTAACATCTTCTTCTAAAGCAGAGAAAAAGTTGCAGTCAGCACTCTTAAGTTATGTTTTGCACTTGGGAAATGACTGATTCCCTTGGACTACCTCCACTGTTGATTCAAAACGCTCAATTGGCTGAACAACCACTGATAAGGTCCAACTAAAGCCAATAGTGCTGGACACACTGCAAAAAGTAATGACAACCCAACAGGCCCTGATGGCTGTCTGTGGGCTTTGTATCTCAGGACGCTTTTTATACAAACTGGATAGGACTCAACTTCTGTAATTGACCGGAGAGACATTTTAAGAGGCTCATTGGTGCAGAGGAAACTGTTGCACTGAAGCTGACTGATGGGCAGCAAACTGACTCCTTTTTAAATCCCACTGTGCAATTTAGGATTGAGTGTTTGCAGTCTGGTAGAGCCAGAAGAGCACACAGTGGAAAGTGGGGCTCTGAGCCACGGTTCATGGCCTCTGCTGGCCCACATCCCTGCTCAGTGTGTGTGTGTGTGTGTGTGTGTGTGTGTGTGTGCTAAAGTGTGTGAGAGAATCCCAGTGTGAGTTCGCCGTTTGTATCTACTGAGAGCACAGCTGTGTGGCCGTGTGCGCGTGTGGACGGCACAAGTGTGTGTGAAAATGAATCCAGCTTCTGTGTGGTGGTGTGTATGTCATGGATAAATGCCTGTGGATGTCTGTCCACAAGTGTGTTCGATTACTGACCTCTGACCTCAGTGACAGTCCAAATGTTTTTTGGTGATATTGAGCACAGCTGCTCTTGTGGGAGCAGGCGTTTCTTTTGTTGTGTCCAGAATATGAATTGAACTAATGTGATGGTGTTGGAACACCATTGTTTAGTGTGGTGTGTGTGTTTGTGAAGCAGAGGAAAGACAAAGAGTGCAGACAAAGATGGAGAGAGAGGGTCAACATGACACAGCTGCTGTATTTGACAGCTGTTTGACGTCTGTCTTGTTCATCTCTCTCTCTGTCACACCTTTTGCATGTGTGTGTGTGTGTGTGTTTGTGTTTCCCAAATGCTATTTTGGCGCAGAGACATACACTCAAACTCTCAATCCAGTGTGTTCTTAAATATATAAAGTAAATCTAATGATGTAGACTTGAAACAACTGGTACAGTGTCATTACACAACAATTGAAAAATGGTGCCATTGGCGGTCCCGATATGGGTGGAAAACGCTGGATTAATGTAGATGGAAGATGTGTTTTCACATGAATCCACATTCGTGTAGACTTGGCCTGAGAAAAGAGGGAAAGATGAAGGAGTTAAGCATGTTATGAGAGCGTGAGTGACTCCACGTGTCCCACTAAACATGACTGGTGGTCTCCTGGCAGCTGTGACTCATCTCTGCCATTCCACAGGAGCTTTTTAAAGACTGGAAGGAATGGCTGGCCCATCGCACAAGGACACTTTTATTAGCTTACACTGGAATGAAACACGCAGGCTGCATGTAGCGCTCGTCTTGGGAATACAAGTATATACAGCACATTTTAAGTGCCTTTTGCTGAGTGTGTGTGTTGTTTCCTCTGCATCTGTTAAAGTGAAGTTAAGTGTGAAAGTGTGTGTCTGTTTTTGTGTAGATTCAGTACGTGTCATCCATGCCAGGAAAGTGGCGGCTTGCCCTCGGACTTAGCGAGTATTTTTCCAGATGCCATCTTTCCATCCGTTCATCATCCTTCCTTCCCCTTCTTCCTTTTTTTCCACCTCTCGTACTAAGTGAGCAGTCTGCCTTTCAAAGCTACATTAACTTATCTGATGATATTTATTAATCTTCACTAGTAGAAATCTACTTTCTGGCAGCTGGATCCATGCCACGTAAAATTCTTGTTTCTGATTGGCTAGCAGGTGTGTTAAAATCGTGTTAATGGACACCTTAAACATAGTTCTGGTCAGCACTTCAACTACTTTCCTGAATCAGTGTTTGGGGTACATTATAATGCAGGTAACCATAGCAACAGTCGTTCGTTGTGCTATGTTACTAGTTAACTTCTAGTCGTGGGTTAAACTTACTACAAACAAACAAACCTAAATTAAAATGAATGATGATTTGAATCTTGTTAATTGTATTGGTTCGGTTCCATTAAGTGTCCCAGTAAGTAAGTTAGCCAGCATGCATAATACCAGAACACTTGAACTGAAACACCTGAATAGAATCCAGTTGTTAAGATTATTGATTGTACCTGTGCTTTTCTTGCTATGACATGTAAAAATGTCTATTCGGCTCAATTGGGACTTTCTGAAAAACTTTTTCTTTTTTCTTTTTAAAGATTAAAAGAGGGCTTATTTTTAAGCACATTTTGCTTTTTTGCATTTACTTCCATACTTTTACCTGAAGGTCCCATTAGATCAGTAATTCCCAACCAGGGGGTACTTCTGAAGTTGCTTGGGGGTACGTGGAAGGATTGCAGCTCAACTAATTAAAAATAAAAATATAATATGGAAATTACGATAAAAAAAAAACAAACCCCAAAGAAAACGTTTTGCTGCATGAAAAGCAGCACAAGAGCAGAGATGTTAAAACAGTTAAAAGTTATGAACAAATGTTTGAAACAGTTAGCTAAAAGTATGGATAAATGGTTAAAATAGATGGCTAAAAGTAATGGATAAACAGCTACAATAGTTAGCTTGAAGTAATAAATGTTGAAACGGGTCAAAGTAATGGGTTTACAGTTAAAATGGTTGGCTAAAAGCAACAGATGAATGGTAAAACAGCTTAAAGTAATGGAATGGTTGAAATAAATGGCGGTTTAGAGGAAGGGAGTTTATCTGACAGGGCAGCAGGGTACGTCTGACAAAAAAGGTTGGGAACCACTGCATTAGATCTTTACTTCTATAATGTGTTGTACCTTCTTTTTAAACGGGATGCTGGGACGGGGCATTAGACAGTGAGGGAACATTCCTAAGTGTAAACCAATGAGCTGGAGTGTTTACACACACTCACACAGCTCGTTGTCACTGTTCATTGGATCTTTATGTTTAAATTATTTAATGCATGACTTACTTGTGTTTTCACATTGTTGTACTGACACACACACACAGTATCTGAGTACTTTTCCTGACACTGTAAATGAATCAATAAACACCTGCAGATACAGTACATGTTTGTTATTTCAAGGTTTGTAGTAAAAAGTGTATTATCTCTTTAAAAGTCTGACCTTTATCCTGTATTTTCTAAAGTCCAAGGGTAGTGGGGTGAGGTTAGTACGAGTAGACACTCTCTGGCAACACACACTTTCCAGCTCAATTACACACACACTCGCGTACACTCACTCACTGTGTTTGCCAGAGCATGCACATAGATACTTGTCGGAATATACACATTCATGCACACATACACACAGAGGCACACACATTTCTGTCATCTTCTGTAATACACCCTCTTTACTCTAACACACACACACACACACACACACACACACACACACACACACACACCCACCCTGACATACCCCAGGTGTCCGGTGACAGGCCTGTCCCTACATACACTCCTGCAGAGATGGTTAGGGCCTCACGACCCTGAGTGATGGCACCTGGGCTGTGCCATCGCCACATTTCTGTGTGTGTGTGTGTGTGTGTGTGTGTGTTGTCAGGGTGTGCCGCACAGCTGCACCCGCCGCTACTCCATCACTGACAAGTCTGGCCCCGGTCAGCGGTCAGCGTGGTGCCTGGGTGTGTGACAGACAAAATGAATTTTTAGCTGTGTGTACTTTTGGTATTATTTGTTTGTTTGCAGTTACACTTTCAACACTTGCTTAATGGTTTTTTTTTCTTCTTCTTTTTAAATATTGCACAATGTGGATAACTAGTTTTCGTGTCAGCATCCATTTCCCAACTGTTTGTTTAAAAATTGAAGCTACTCTTTTTTTTTTTTTGTGTTGTTTCTTTTAATAATACTGATCTACTTGAACCAACGACTAAGTCAGATCCCTTGTATGTGCGTTTTGCTATGCATTTCCCGTACGAGTTTTCTTGTTTGCATGCGTGTTGGCTCTCGATCCCGGCGACATCCTGGTCTGAGCTCAATATAGACGCGTCTTGCAGAGTAGGAGACGAGCAGACAGACGCAGACAGGCAGACAGACAGACAGGAGGGGCCACGAGGTTAAATAAACCCAGAGGAGTTCTTAAAGCGACTCCTCCCGTCTTCTCTGTCCTCTCGCAGAATATCAACAGACAGGCTACCAGTCACATATTTGCGTGTGTGTGAGTGGTTTGATCCCTGTGAGCTCCATCAAGTAAAGCGTGCCAACTGTCATTTAAAGTCGGGCCTCGCTACTGAATAACATAGCAGTATGTACTTAAAGAGCTACTTGCTTTGAGGAACTCTTTGTACATCATTTATTTAAAAGATACAGGAACTTCAATCCTTTGCGTCCATCAAACCGCTGATCCTGTTAAACATGGCAGTGGTCTCGAGAATCTCCCAGCATGCACAGGGTGTGTGAAGAGTTACATCCAAGACAAGCTGCCAGTCTATCGCAGCAGAGCATCATCGTCCTCTTGAAAGATACCTCCTCGTCCTCTCTTACAGTATTGAGCCTGCTGACACCCATTAAAACGCTCAAGTGTGTACACGTATTGATCTCATGTCTCTATATTTGGCCCATTTGTTGCGTCTGTTGTTGATATTGATTTTCTGAGTGCAGACGTGCAGAGATGCTGTGAAACTGAATCCCACTGAGTCCTGTTACTGCAGATGCTGAATATGGAGATTTTTCTCAGATTAACAACCAGTAGTTTCGGGAAGAAGGAGGAGTATATTTGTGTTGGAGGGTGATGTGAGGTACACTAAGCAACACTGACTTGTATGTCAGTTAGGGCTGCAACTAATGATTATTTTCATTATCGATTAATCTGCAGATTATGTTCACGATTAATCAATTAATCTTATATAATGTAAAACAAAATGTGAAAAATGCTCATCACAAAACCCAAAGACTCTTCATTTACTGTCATAAATGACAAAGAAAAGCAGCAAATCCTCACATTTAAGAAGCTGGAACCAGCAAATGTTTGACATTTGTGCCTGAAAAATGACAAATTAACTAATCGATTAATCATCGTTGCAGCGCTAATGTAAGTTGACAGTCTCTGGCTTCATTTTGTTATACCCAAGCATGATGAATTGATGGCTATCAAATGTCGTCATAGGCATCCATATACCCATAGTACCTTGTGTTTTGGAGTTGTCATTTCCTACTTGGTTTAAATAAAACCACACTGTATTTGTCCTGGAACAGAGCAGACTGAGGGGTATTTTCAGGCGTCTTGGTGCCACCTGAGCTCGAATGTCATAGTTTTCTTCTGGTGAAACAAAGCAAACTATAGACAGAAACACAGCCATAACCTCTAGGGAGATGGATACCCTAGATAGCGCTGCTGTGAGTAGGATATTGGCCTGGACCAGTGCCTGTGTGGAACTCCTCCAACATCAACATGGTTGGGATGGATGAGAGGTCACCTGAAACATGTGTGGTGGTTATAACACAGCCTCAGTTTCATACCAGCCAGCAGCAGCCAAATGGAAGATAAGGGTTGGTTGTAACTGGCGTTTCACCATCACTGCTCATGCTTTTTACACTGCTCTTTAAACTGTAATTGCTGCTGCCGTAAACAGAAAAAGCATCACTTCCTGTGCACTTCCTGTCCAGTTTGTTACCAGGATAAACCTCAGAGGCATTCCAGCGAATTATGAGCGAATGCTGCCAAATATAATGTAATATAACTGTCTTTCCCAAAACTGGAGTGATTTCCTTTATCTTTCACCGTGACACACATGGAGGGATGTCTTTCTTCCCAGCCCAGAGATCTTCCAGAGTGAGTGTTGGGTGTTGGTGATGACCTCATTTATTCCAGGCTAGCCCTCCCTCTCCTTCTCCTCCCCTTTCTTCTTCCCTCTCTCCAGCCTCTTAATGAGAACAAGATGACAACTTTATACCAGACTCAGCCGGGGTAACATAGAAACTTCTCTCGGAGAGGTAGACAGAGGACGGTCTAAGACTGGCAGACGCTAGATACATGTGTATATACTCTATATGTATCTCAACTAGGGCTGCATGATTATTTTTAGAATCCACTTAGTCTATAAAATGTCATAAAATGCCATTACAGTTTCCCAGAGCCCAGTGTGATATCTTCAAATATGTTGTCCAACCAAAACCAAAACTAAAGATTTTCAATTTGCAATTATATAAAACAGAAAAGCAGCAAATCCTCACATCTGAGAAAATCAGATAATTTTTTGCTTAACAACTTTATTTTCCACCACTGATTAAAATTATTTGACTACACCTCAGTCATATTGCAACATAGGGCATGGAACGGCACCAACAACATGTAAAACAATAATAACACAGTCTAAGATATGGCGTCAAATGCACAATTTCTTTTTAAACTTTTTTTTAATTAATCTCAAATTGTTGTTGATGAAATACAAGTCCATTGATTGCTTTAGCACTAGTCTTAACAGGGCACATGTATTGTATGCAGTGTATCTGTGTGTGTGTGTGTGTGTGTGTGTGTGTGTGTGTGTATGTGTGTGTGTTCAGGGGGAAATAGATGAGACTACGAGAAGATACAAAATCAATCCACACACAGACACCACGAAGCACAAAGCTTTGTGTTCTCTGCGAAGGTTATAAGATGTGATTGATTGATTGTACATTCATATTTGTACATAGCATCACCCTGAAGCACATTAAATTACGTTCTTGAGTCGGTGTGTGTTTGTCTTGAGTACAACAACAAGCTACCAACAAGCTCTCACCTCCTACCTTTTCTGGAGGGCACTTGGCAAACCAAGCTTCAAATGTTTTTATTGCTCAGCATCATGAAGTCAGCAACATGAAACAATAGATAAGGCTTTTTTGATCAGATTAATTACATCTGATTGCAATCATATACGAGAGTAATGACGTTTAATTGCCTCACCGTCAAACTTGGAAGTGAACAGTTTTTTGTCCAAACAAGCCCTTCTTCTCCTCGTCTTTGTAAATCATTTAAACTTGTCTGGGGCAAAAATCATTTTGGAAATGGCTTGCATGTGTTTTAACACGTAACGAAATGTTACAAAAAAAACGTTTAAAAGCTGTTTGAGCCGTTGAGGTGTGTTTCCGCTGCTGTGACTGGCCATGTTCGAACAGCCCACCTCTTGTGCTCTGCAAACAGTGGCACCACTCACCCTGCTGACGAATGCCAAGACCTTATGGGAGGCCCGTGTGGCTCATGGGTAAAAAAGGACGTGTGACAGTGTTCCTTGGTGGTGTTGGTTGCTATGACGACTGCACCGCTGCAAGAGAAGATTCAAGCACACACATACTGTCAATACACAGACATTTGATTCATTAAGATTTCCTTTAACAACCTACATAATGAGGCAAAGCTTTAATTTAAGGGTCCTGCAGTTTTCCAATAAAAAGAGACTGGACAGGTAGAAGCTACATGGTTAAGTAGAGTTCATAAACAGTTGTTGATTTCCGGAGGAATTTCCTGTGAAGTGAGACTACACAAAATCTACAATCCTCGTCTTGTGCAAAACACATTCTAAGTTCTGCCTAAGCTATTATGCGGCTTCAGTTGTCTGAGTTAGCCAAATTAAGTTGGCATTTTTCCCCGACTTGCCTTTCCTATCTTGCTTCGTATCTCCTGCCAGAGGGTAGGAGTTGGGTGTCACAGTGAAGAACCTGAAGTCAGGACCTGTTTTCAAGGCCTAGTGTCTAGTAAGACATCGGGAAATTTGGGTGGTTCCTAACACCCATGATTTTCATAGCAGACAACACCTGGGCAAGCAATTTGAGTTACCATCTTAACCGTTAAATTTCCATACTGACCAGTAATCCTGTATCAAATGATGCTCACTAGTACCATGTAGTAGAACAGTAGGAAGAGCTTTTGTTTAACACCACACAAGCCTCAATCTGCACAGAAAATAGACCAGCGGCTGCAATGTGGAACAAAGACAACATGTGCCCCCCAGTTTAGATGACCTACTGTGTATAAGATTACAGGGTTACTTTGATAACAGTTAGTTGGAATTGATCAATAGTGTATCAGTTATTCCCTATATTTAGCACCAAATTACACAGTCCTTGCCAGGAACCTTTGTAAGAAATTACAGATCACATATCAGTTTCTAGGAAATATTTAGAAGATTATGGGACCCGTAAATACAGTATTACCCCGAATGTTATTCAAGGTGCTTTGTGGAATGATTACTCACGCACACTTGAGCAGTCTCAGCAGTTCACCTTGAGTAATTGTCACCCACACAAACCCTGAGTCATGATTGTGTGTCTGTGTGTGTGTCTGAGTATACCCATATACATGCATGTACTTAATGCATGTAAAGTCTGTTTACACCCGTTGCGTTGTGTGTTCTTGTGCGTTTGTTTTTCTCCTGTGGATCGTCTTGCACAACTGCAGCTGCTCTGTCCTTAACCTGCCGTGCCCATAAACACGCAGGTTAGCAGTGAGGTAACCGTCGCAGGCTGTCATCTCCTTCTGTGGTAACAGAGCGAGGTGTCTTCCCTTCCCTTCCCTTCCCTTCCCTTCCCTTCCCTTCCCTTCCCTTCCCTTCCCTTCCCTTCGCTCCGTCTCTGCACTGGTCAGGGCTCAGCGACCAGAGAAACCACAACACCTCTGAGCTCAACAACACCTTACATGGTCAAGGAGAATGAAGCCACGTGACATTAACATCTCTTATTATCAGTTAAACTTTGAGTTTGTGAGAATGTACTGACAGCATTTTTTTTTTTTTTACTCAAATCAGTTGATGTACAGTATATCAACATATAAATCCTGATATATATCAAGGCAGTATTTCTGTTGAGCTTAAAGATCCTCTCATGCTAAAAATTCACAATGAAAAGTAGTTGAAAACTCAGGAAAATCTAGTAATTGGACTAAATTCTTTAATCTTGTCAGTATATTTATAATCCATATGAATCCTGCAGTGTGAGAGAAATGTTTGGGTTTAGTGAGTTTATATCAGGGGCCATTTTTATTATTTATTATTTTGCCATATGGCGAGAGTACGCTCACGTTCCATATATATTATAGGTGTCAGTTTGGACACCTCATTTTAGCTCCGACTCGTTCCAGTATACTCTTGTACCAATATTAGTGCAGTGCTACCTACCAGCAATGCAAGCTCATGTACCACTGGCACCAGGAGCTTTCAGCATGGCAACTAAATATGGATGGAGCCAAAATAACAGGGGGCGTTTGTACTTGGGGTGTTAAGCTGAAATGATTGAGCATGGTACCAACACTGCTGCTAGGGTGTAGACAGACATCCAACAATTCACCTGTCAGCTCTTCCTTTTTCATCAGCGACTATTGATATGTTTGAGAATAGAATTATAGCTCCTATTTACACTAGCAGATGCTCGCACAGCCTACATGCTTTGCATCCCCTAAAAAGCAGATTTGAGTGCTGTTTTAAGCCTTTTTGTGAAGGAGTTCCTTGCTAATGTTCACCTTTTAACGCTAATATCTAACAGTTTTCTTCCCACTATTGGCTTTGCTTATGTGCCTCACAGTGCCATGGAACATATGTCACATAAGCTTCACCCCATTTGTGTAATACTGGGGTGGGATTAGTAAGTGTAATTAGGAATGAACTTTTTTCAAAATAAAATACAAGAAAGGAATATGTTTTGAGAAAAAGTATATTGTCTGTGCAGTTTGGACACGTGTGATGATACATTTCAAAAAAAATCTTACAACCACTTTTGGATGAGAAGAGAAAAGATTAGAGCTGGTTTACAACAGATGTAGCTAAAGCGGGGGTTCACTGGATTTAGGCTTTCTATCTTAATTGTGGTGAGAAAAGTGTCAGGAGGAGACAAAGCCAGTGTTTGAGGAGTCAACAGGAGTTTCAGGATTACAGCAGCTCACAGCAGATGTGTGTGATAATGAGATTAGGGCTCCCCCCTCCTCTCCTCGTGTATCTATTATCTTCTCGCCTGTCTTTTCACGGATCAAACTCCCCATCTAAAGTGTACTTTTATGCTTTTGGCTCTGAAATACTCCCCATGAGGCTGAAGAAGAATGAATACAAAGGACTTCTTCTGCCCTCTTGTGGCAGTATTGTGTCAGTGATTGTGTTTTCAGTCTTTTTGTAGGTCCCTGTGTCCCCTGGAATCACAGCCTGTTAATATTAACTGGAGCAACAAAAAGAGCTTTCCCGTTTTCTGTTTTAATGCAGTGTTTGAACTGTTTGTCAGCAGCCTGCTAACTCTTTCTTGCTGCATTAGCTTTAATCAAAGAGCCTAACTTTGACAGTTTGACGCAGTCTTCATGTTAATTACTGCAGCTGAAACAGACTTATCAACCTTGAGTTAATTCCCCCCTTTTCTGGCTTCATCAGAGTAAAAGATTTATTGCTGTTTCAGTGTTTGTTTCAGTCAGAGGAGGGTGCCCCGAGCTTGGAATAAGAGTCAATCTAAGAAAATGGTTGCCACAGTCTTTGGCAAACTAATGGCTAACTGCGGCCTCTGAACCACAGAGACAACAGGCTGAGACCACACAGACAGCGGTACTCTCAGCTGATGTTTCTGACCCAGCGGGAGCCGTCGGTTAGTTTATTTTGTTGGTCGGGGTCTGGCTCTGAGGGTTGGAGTTATGACCACTCAGCACTCTGCACAGCACATACATGCAGAGAAGATCAGCTGTGATTTCTGAAAACTCACTGTGGGTGCTTACGAAGGCAGCAGCAATTCTGATTCTGCACCACAACTGACCATGCACGGTTCATCAATGCTAAATTTAGTTACTGGTACATGATTCATTAGCAATTACTGCCAGGAACCAGGCTGGTGATCTGCTGGTGCAACAATTTTCTTGTAAGATGCAGAAGTGACAAGAATGGTCAATCATCCTGGATAAACAGATTTATAGGACACTCATTCCACATTTTAATTAAGGGTTGTAATGTGCTTGTTCATTATTTTATTTTCTTTTGTTTATAAAATCCCAGCATCAGTGAAGAGAAACTTCACAAAGGCTTCATAGATGAGCTTGACTCCCATGAGATTCTTCAGGTTCATGATGTTTCTGTCTGCCTGTGTTTGTCCACGCCTGTTTAAAGTTGTTGAAACTGAGATGCACATGTTGTTTTGGGCCCAAACCACATCTTGTGTAAGCAAAAACACATCCAGGCTTAGCTCAGCATTTCAGCATCTCCCTTCTTCACATTTAAACTTCTAAACTTTGATCTCTGGGAGCTGCCGTGTACACAGACTCCAGTGCCGTGCTCGCAAGCAGTCAGTCGAGAGATTCAGTCTGGCAAAACTGACTTTTACTGATTTTAATTCTGAATTATTGTCTCCACTTAACCAAAAGTGGCTGTCACACAGAGCTCATCGAAATCATTTTCACCCATTTTTTATTTATGAAAAAATAAAGACAAATTCTTGCATGTTTTGAATAATACAACTAAAGATAATGAGCCCAACACATTGTCAATGTGTTGGGCTCCCCCCCACTCTGCCAGAGAGGAGTTCTCATCTCACCACAGTGACTCAGCCAGCCCAGCTGTGGTCTGTGGGAACAGCCTGCACAGGCAGGAAGTGGTGTGTGTCTATTTCTGTGTGCATGTTTGTGTGTGGCACACATCAGCTTGTCTGTTGCGGCGGGTTCTCACACCCCCTCTCCTTCTGCCAAAGTGTGTGTTCTGTGTACATTGTCTCTAAACGTATATACAGGACGTTGACACAGATCTCAACCAGGCCGGAACTGCCATCATAAAAGTCT
This sequence comes from Maccullochella peelii, assembly GCA_002120245.1. Lineage (NCBI taxonomy): Eukaryota > Metazoa > Chordata > Actinopteri > Centrarchiformes > Percichthyidae > Maccullochella > Maccullochella peelii. The sequence continues at coordinate 43,937 of LKNJ01001826.1, read as the reverse complement.
GAATTTAGAGCTGGTCTGGACAATAATCCAAATGTATTGAATTACCGACATAATGGCTCTCTTACCGTCTTAAACTCATATTACAAACTTCAATAGATTGTCCCGAATCCCATTAAAAAAATTTAACTGAGAATAGCTACATGAGCCAATTACATCCACCAAGACGTTTTCCCAAACAGCACAGACTATAGTGCAGAAGTCATACTACAGTGTAATTAGAGCAAACATCAAGTGAGACACAATAATGCATTGATGGTTACAATTATCTTAATCCACATACATGTGACTGTTTATTGAAATATATATTTAAGGCCATATTGTCCAGCCCTACTTAGAGCTACAGATAAACTACATTGGTTGCCATGGTAACCATTTCTAGCACCGAGCTTGGCAGTTTTCTTCTTTAAATGGGAGTTAACAAAAACACTTCTTACTCGAGGTCCACTTACTCGCTTGGTCTTCCTAGTACTTTTGAAATAAAACATGAAAACAATTGAAATTAACAGATGGGACCTCAGTACAGCAATGTTTTCACCCATTAGTGGAAATATATAGAAGTTTTGTAAAGCAGCCATTACTTTGCTTTTAGTCTATATTGAGAGAGTCTGTGTAATTCTCATTAGGCACTAACTTTTAGCTGATAGCAATAATTTTATAAACCCATACTCACTCATTCACTGATGGCAGCAGGGAAGTCAGTCTGCCTCAGTCACTACCTCCTTGCACCACCAGGGGCCAGTGTTGATTCAGGTTTAACAAGGCTGAGGCTGAGGTCTGCTGGCTGTAATGGGGGGGGAGAATAGGAGGAAGTTTGTCTCTACAGCTCTGAGGCCTTACCTCACGCTCCCCTGGGTGCTCTGTGCGCCCGCTGGGACTGTAGTCACACTTGAGGAAGGTTTTTAGAGTGTTTGTGAGGGAGGCCAGGAAGCAGGTGATTTTATGTGTGTGTGTCTCTTCCTTTGGGGATGTGTGTCTATACATGTACACAACTTGCGCAATTACTTTGTGCCCTTGTGTGTGTGACAGAGTTCAGCAGGAGACATACAGGGAGCATAAAACGACATTAAATGTCATGTGAGTATACTGTGGCTATACATTTTTTTATTGCTTTGGTTTTAGTATCTGTAACATGAGGATAACTTATTTCTAGTAAAACTCTAACTTGTGTTTACACAGAATCTTGCTGATGTTGCAACCTCCACTTTTTCCTACCTGCTGTACAGCCATCATTTTCTACACTCTTTCGCCCATTGGGTAACTAATGAATTTTAATTCCTACTGCAGGAAGTGGCAGTGATGCAGGCAGGAGGCGAGCGTTAAAGGAATAGGGAATAAACAGGATGTTGACGCGATCAGCACTGTTTGTGTAGTCACTTCCTTCCACCGTCTGTGCTTTGATGGCCTGTGAAGTTGTCACAAATATTTCAGAGTCAGGACAAATTGTTTTCTCTCATCTGCAGTTACAGAATGTGCTTGAATAGGAAAAACCTTGTTGATCTTTGCATTTTAGCTGGATTTAATGATTTGCATTAAATACAGCAGTAAAAACTGCTTCAGTAGCGGCGATATGGTAGCATTTTCTATCGCAATATATGTGATTTTAATATATTTTGTGATAAGGGAGGTTTTCAAGTAATTAAATTGTGGGGCCTTTTCTAGGTAAAATAACAGAATGTCAGTTTTTGGTTAATCCAGTGACTGAAATACCTGAAAAATCAAGATACTTTAGGATTTACCGGTTTTTCCATCAATGTGTTGTAAAAATCCTTTAAATCCAATATTGCCATAAAACAATCCTCCTCACTGATTTTAACATACCCACAATAGTCTTATACAATTTATGAAAGATATATTAACAAGCTATATCCATTATTAACGGTCTAAGAAAATCTTTGATGCTCGATTAATTTACATCATCTCAGGGTATATTTTTTCATATTGCCAAGCCTATGATGATGATAATGAGCCAGAAGCACACTGAGAGCTGTACAGAAAAGCTCGCTGGACTTTTATCAGACTCTGCGACAGTAGCGGGATGGATAAGGTCTGACAAAGTGTCCTAGTTTCAAAACCTATAGACACACACATACAGTACACACACACAGATGAAGACTTCCTCCAAGCATCCTGCTTCCACCAGCAGAGCAGCACAAAAAAACCTGGGAGAACCTGGACTAACAACAAACTCAGTGACCCCCGAGAATCAGGATCCATTCTAGTCACCTCCACTCCACCACACTGTCGTCTCACATGTCAGCGCCCCATCCTCCTATTGTTACAGCGAAGGTAACCCAAACACTTACGAGTGCACCGTTATGGTTTGCATATTGTTGGGGTTTTCGGTACAGACTCTGTTGTTACTCTGCTGCCCTATAGGAGCAGGAATGAAACGGCCGGAGAGCCAATCACTTGTAGAGATTTGTCGGGTATGAAGAAGACTGGGAACAAAATTCTAAGCAGTGATGATAAGGGGCGATGCCACTACAATACTGTAGTTTCATGATATTTATTCAATATATTTATTCAACACCATAGTTTGAGGAATACAAATGTTTTTCTACAGAACCCTTTTTTCATTTAACAAGAATTAAATTTCTCCATGAATGTGAATGTTTTTTGTTGACAATTTTTATCATTAGTATTTTTTCCCCTAATCCTTATTTTCCATGCTGGTTTTGAACAACCTTAGGAACACGCTACATTGCATTGCATTTCTAAATATATACTTGTATGGGACAATAAATCTTTGAATCCCTGTTTCCTGATTTCCCGAGTTAGACCACTAAGTATCTGATCAAAGAATAAACAAAACATAGAATCTGAAAATTGATGCTTAGGTTCAATACTTACCCAACCAATACGTTTTTGATGCTAAAGGCTAAGGACACATTTTTTTGGTACTGAAAATGATTAACCAACAAACATTATGGTAATCAATTAACATTTAAGTCATTAATTAAGTACAAAACCTTAAGATGTCACCTTTGGGGAAAATGTGATGGCCATTTTTAACCATATTTTGACATTTCATGGACTAAGAGATTAAGTGATTATTTGGAAAGGAATAGACCCATTTAACAATCATTGTTAGCTGCAGCCGTGCAGTATTGATGTTCTGAAGACTTTAAGGGTAATTTAAGTGTTTGCTCAACAGTCTGTGTTTTGTAGATCACTGAATGATGAAACTTTATGAATGACAATTTGAGTTCAGTGCACTCGAGTGGATCTCCTGGTGTCTTTTCACATATTTACTGCCATCAATACAACCACAATAGACTTTTCACACAACAGGGGGAGCGGCGTTCTGTCTGATAGGCAGGGTAAACGGATAGCAACACTATCTACAGCTGCAGGTTGAGGGGTTGGCGGATTTGATGGAATGCCCTGATATCCTGCCATTCATGCATTCATTCACAGACTCTGGCATGTGGGTATAAAGGCTAGTACCTCTCGGCGAATGTTAAATCAATTATGGCTAATCAAGTCAAGTGCCAAGCTGGCGCTGGCCAGTGTGGAGAAGTGTATGTGTATGTGTTTGTCTTCCTCTTCTTCTTGAGATTGTTGACTTGCGGCCAACTGCTCTACTTTCTGCCTGTTTTATCAGATCCAAACACAACCTCTGAATCCTCCGAGCAGCAGTTGACCCAAGTGGCAAGACATCCTGTTATCGTCTGATATATGGCGCATCTAAAGGAGGAGAGGATGTAAAGTGTATGTGAAAGTGGGAGGAGTTTCACTACTCATTTGTGGTGTGTCAGTTCTGGCCTTTAAAGGACAATACCGGTGGTTTTGCATGTTTTAGACCTATTATAACAAATCACATATATTTGACATTGCAGCTGCTGTTAGAAATTTAAATATATTTTACTGCCGTTCCCTGCAACCATTTTTTTTGTTCTCCGACATAAAATATGTCAGTAAATACCCCACTCGTGAATTTTGAAGCTTGTAAGTCTAAATGAGACTACAGAGGTTGTCGGGGACATCAAACGTCGTCACACTGAACACAGAAACTCATCTACTCATTCGTCCGCCTTTACAGTCTTGTTGTGTTTAGCCCTTGCAAACTATTCTAACTCAAACTTTCTGAAATGTAGAAAAGGTAAACGCGCAAAATCAAATTACAAGTTGGAGGCTTAGTGGTGGTGACGTTGAAGTCATGTGACCGTGGTGTAGTAGGTTTATAGCCTAGCATTAGCTTTTTACTTCTGGCAACTGCATTTACGCTTCAAAAATCATTAAAGTGGTGTTCATTTGTGAAGATTATCTTATTATCTAACAAAACGTGTAAGTATCATAAACTTTTGTTTGCCACAGAACTTGTGTTCTGCAATAATCCAAAATGGAAAAATCCCATTGGCTTTTTGTGGAGGGAACCAGGGCGATGCAAACTTCCGGGTTGGCCTACAAAAATACATCATCCCTGCAGCGCTCTATAAAAATAAAAATTGAAAACAAAATGAATGTAGAACTGATGTTTTGCGGCATGGATTACATAACTCAAGCACGTTTCATGAGTCTGCTAATTGATATTTGTAATGTACAAAAATGAATGGAAAGTAATGGCTGCCAGGAACAGTAGGAATATAAATAGCTGCATTTTACATTCAGAATTGTTAAACTGTACACACACACACTGGTCTGATCCTATGAACCAAATGCCTGCCATGTCTGCAGAGCTGCAGAATTTGGCAAGCCTTCAGGCTACAGTAGCGGAGGAAAGGCACTTGCATAATTAAATGAAAAAATTGTTTACTATTTCCAAAATCACAAGGAGGCTGTGGTTTTTATTTAAAAGATTTCCAGATGGCTCTCCAAAAAGATGTTCTTTTTCTGCAGAATCTTCGGCTCACAAATCAAATACATGTATCAGAGGAAGTCTTTTGTAATATCTGCAATTACAAACCGAGTGGTTTGAACGTTCTCTCACTGAAAGGCCATTAAAGTTCAATCCCTATAGCAGTTTGTAAGTCTGGACCCAAGTGCCAGACGTTGAGCAAGACACACTGAACTCCTTTCCTGCTCAGTCACCGTTAACTTCATCCCCTAACACCCACACACACCGACACGCACATGGATTTTAGTTAGCTCGGTTGCCACAACAGAGACACTGATGAGGATGATGCAAACGCAGATACAGATACACACATGCACAGAAGCACACTCTTAACATGCTCGGTTGTCATAACAGAGACACTGATAAGTCTGAGTCTGAGAATGATGCAAACAGCCACACAGTTCGCACCCACAGACCCACTCTACTGCTGAGTGCGGGAGAAGCCAAACTCATTATCAGACACACAGTCGTGACCCTCCTCGCTCCTCACAGCATAGAAACATATGGTAATTTCACCATCTAAGGAGAGTAATGTCTATCTTTAATCGCTCTCCGTGTGCTGTATTTGCATAAAACATATGAAAGAGATTAACTGATGGAAGACTTTGCCTTTTTTGCAGTAGTGTGACATTTGTCGCTTTAATTTGAGTCATGCAGTATTGGCATCCGGTTCATGGTGTTTAATTTAACCTGATGGGTGGGATTTAAAGCATCAGGAAAATCAGACTTACTTTAAGATGGCTCCTTTCTTTAGCAGTTCTTAAAACCGATGAATCATTTCTCTCATTTACTATTCATTTATATTACTCATTTATCAAGCAAATATGCCATATATTTGCTGGTTCCAGTTCTCTAAATGCAAGGAAATGTTGGCGTTTTGGAGTGTAGGTCACAAAGCAATTTAAGAGATCACCTCTTACTTTGGGAAATCGTCATGGGCAATTGTTTTTGTTGTTTTCTCTTTTATAGACTAGTCAGATTAATGAAGATAATCATTAGATGCAACCCTACTCTAAACCGCTTCTTACGCACTGTGGATGTCCTATGAGGCCTCAAAGTCTCCTTATGCCTGTTCACATAACCAACACTTCTTATTTTGAAACAGTTCACAGCCTAGGCAGCCAAATGTGGGTAACGCTGCAAAAAGCTGACAAATATACCTGCCATTTAGCTGGGAAGATTATATTAGGATTTAGCTCTGCAGTGATGTAAAACCTACATTTTGTTGAGAGTCTGTGTAATGGGAAAGGCAGTGTCCCCCACTAACATGTTTTTGCTGCTTAACTGAGCCTCACTGCAGGCTGCTGCAGTATAGAGTTAGCAGCAGAAATGGCCGCAGTGTCTCCAGGGTTTGGTGTAAATGAGATTTGCTGGGGGGATGATTGGGTCTGAGGCAGGCCTGGAGATGGACCTTTATGAAATAACCTCTGCAATCTCTGACAGAACAGCAGGGGAGAGTGCAGACACACTGCAGACTCTCGCACCAAATCATACTGATGCTCTTAAATAAAAGAGGTGTGTGGCTGGCTGACCGAAAGTAGACCAGACTATATTTGGCAAGTTAGATGAGACAGGCTTGCACACATTCATATATATTCAGCTTTGATTCAACCGTATATCAAAAACAGAAGACGGATTCAGAAAGCGTAGCTTCTCTTTGCTTGTGCTGACTAAATCCTAAGAGATATTAAGGACATAAAAAGACATCAGTCAATTAGTTTTTCCCCTGTTGTTCAATGTGTTTTATGGTCCTTTACTTGTTTTTCTGCTGGCAATTTTGGTCCCAAAGGAGATTGCATGTACTAAAGGAATCAAAGACCTCTGTTTCACTGCAGAAGAAGAATCACTCCCTGATCTGTGCACAGTCAACTCCTCGCTGCGATAATGCAGACTTTGTGTTAGTGCTGAAGCAATAATTGAATGAGTCAGCCGGTCAACAGAAAACAACAAATCAACAGCAACTTTGATAATAGATTAATTCAGCAAAATTGCCAACCATTTGCTTTTTCGTCCGTATTTTTGATGTTGTTATAGAGGGTCTGTTATTTTCTTCAACGCTTTAAAAAAGATGACCAAAAACAACTTGCCTGCCCTCTCATAAAAACCATAAACCTACAATAGCAACAGTCCAGTGGACCAGACACTGAAATTACGGACCCTTTTGAAAACCCTGACAGACCCAGAGTTGGGGGGTATTTTCCTCTTGACATTGCCATCCTCAGTGTTGTTTTTGCACTTGCTGTCAGAATCAGTGTGGCAACTTACAAAGGACCCCACATTTCCTCAGTTGGTTTTCTATATGTGTTGGTAATTGCAGTCACCAAAGAAAGCATCAACTGTAGCCGGAGGCCCCGTGTTATTTTCTGAGGATACGTTTTCATGAAACTTGGATGGCCGGGGTCAAACGTTTTCACACCCCTGTGAAATACATTCTTCCATACCCTAAAATGTCCTTACACTGTCACACAGCAGTTTAAAAAAGAAATTGTTCTGGGTTTAACTACTTTTCCAAAGAGACAAAATCCTCTCGTTGTACAAACCCTCCTTAAATGCGTTTATATCTCTGTCAGCAACATCATTCAACTTTAGCAGCATCCATAATAACGGTAATCTGTCAGTGTAAGTGCATTACTGACAGCTAAGCTTAGTGTTACAGCCAAAAAAGCTCTTTGTCTATGCTGTCCTCTCAGAGCATCAGGCTTCATATCCTCTTCCCTTAGACATGGAGTACTACTGACTTGTGTTTTGACACTGATTGATTTCTTTTTTCTTTTTGACAAGCCAGATGAACACACTCAGTGTCAGAGTCAGCGCTGTGAATTGTGGATTAAATGGTGGCCTTTGTTGACATCTTATACCTTCTTGATTATTTTCTCCAGTTCAGCATTTGACCCAAAAACCGAGTCTTGCTTGTCCTAACCTGTCTGCCTTCCCATTTTTGTTACATATGCTCATTTTTGTTTCTCCTTCTGTATGTCTTTTTTCTCCCCGTATAACCTCCTCCCTCGCGCTCGCTCTGTTCGACTATATTTCTCTCCCTCCACCCTACTCTTCCTCCTCTCCTCTTCTTGTCACGGTAATTGGCTCAGAAAAAAATTATGCAGACTTATTTAGCCCTCTCTGAAATCTCTCTTTGCTTGGCTCACGCAAGATGAATTGCCTAGAGAAGCGGAGCGGTTCTTGTTGTCCGTTTGGTTGAATTAACATTAAAACAGACCCGGCATGCAGTCGTCTTTGAACCGAGGCCACTGAGGGCTCTGTCTCTCTCTCTGTCTACTTCTCTTTCTCTCTCTGTCCATCTCTTTCCGTTGTTTTCTTTCTGTCTGTCTGTCTGTCTTATACCCCTCACCACCTCCCACGCCTTTGTCCATAATGGGAATTTTGCCTTTGAGGCTGTACAACTGGGAATGGGGTGAACTTTGGTCTCACAGGGATGATCAAGAACAATCTAGACCAAATCTGTCTGAGTTCAGCCAAAGACAAAGTGGGACGATGAAAATGATGCAATTATGTCATAATAGTTGTAATGGAAGGGGTTTTATGAGCCTTAACTCGGTCATGGGAACTTAGTCTTGGAGCTTTTTCAGAGAGTTAAGATAAGACTCAGGGATGTGGAGTAGCAGCTAAGCCCAAGCAAGGAGATTGTGGGGATGCGACTGGGCATGTTTGCAAATGAAGGCATGTACGCATCAATATAAATATACACCATGTTCTCTCTTTACTTGCTCATTTGGCCATTTAAACTCACATGCACGCTCCCGCACAGTTGCACACACAAACACTGATTCCGTGTGACCATGTGTTTCAAGTCAGACTGTGAAATGTTCTGTTTCCGTGCCCAGTCAGGGTGTACCTTCTGCTCTGGGGTTTTGTGATGACTTGCACAGGCATATCTCCGCCATGCTCGACTTGTGCGCTGAGCCTGCTAGAATACCAAGCAGATCAACAAAAACATTTGCAGGATATTCAGGTGCCGAGAGAAAAGTATGCAAGTCGCTGAAAGTTTGCAAGTTTATATATGGACTATTTCTTATCATAAACCTGTTATGTAGAGTTCATTCAGAACCTGTAAATGACTATTGTAGAGGCAATTCTTTTCACCTCTTGCTCTGAGTTAGTGTTGTTCATGGCTTCACTCTCAAGGAATTGCCCATCAAAAGGTAAAATCCTCTTCTGCTTCTAGTTGGCTACAAGACAGAGAGAGTTTATATTTATTTATAAGATGATTCTTTTTGCACAACTTTAAAGAATAATCTGCAGTATGGAGGCTACTGTAAAATCAGGATAAATACATAATGCATACTTTGGGGGAAAGGCTGAAATGAAGTCTCAGGGTATTTTCTCACAATGTAGCATAGCTAAGTTTGAGTGCTTCCCAAACCAAGTAGCCTATTTTACACTTGCAGTGTACATCATTTATCAAACTGGGACTGCCTGCTCGGGTCATCTGGCTCTGCTGAGATCCAGAACAAATCTTCTAAGATGCTTTGTAATTTATAGAACAGTCCTTACTCATTCAAATGACACAGATAAATACGACTAAAACTGTATCTGAAATGGTATCAACACGGTACTCCATGGGACAAACCTTGGAACTCCCTTGTCAAATATGAACTTTTGTAAGTTTTTGTCTACTTAGGAAGCAATATGGATAAAAGCCTAACCCTAACTTTTTTGGAAAAGCCATTAAAAAAACTGTTAAAAAACTAATAATTTAATAACTAAAACCACCAGATAGGAAACCTCTCATGTCTTTTTTGGCTAATCCTAAAAAATGCAATACCTGACAAATTAAGGTACGTCATCGCAGTGATGCAAATCCGATATTGCCATGTAACACTCCTGCTTATTGATTTGAAACATTGCCCACAATGGCCTAATACAAGCATATATTAATAAGGTGTAGATACCACTGTATAAGTTGAGAAAGAACCATAAATCCTTCCCACTGTTAGTAACTTGAACTGACATGTATTGGTCAGTTAGACCGTCTTCAGGTTGGAATCATTTTGTCTTACCTACCTACCGTCCAAAACATTGTGATTAAATAAAGCGGGTACAGGGACCTACACTGCGCAGGACATTTGGTTCTTTCTCCGTTTTAAAATCCTCCAATATGGTACAAATGAAATGGATAAATAGATAACCCTGATGTTAAGATAAAACGATCACAACCAACCTGGACAATTGTTCTGAGGGACCAGGAAGACAAGTGGCTGCTGAGGTGTCAGATCTAATGGTGATGGTAAGCAAGAATAAAGGAGGATATCTTCAATAGATACCTCTGTAGACAACAGAGTGAAATCATAAAAGAGACTTCTACAATGACTGCCTTTGTTTACAGCATTTATTTAGGATGGGTGAAGGATAAATGTGAGAGGGAGAGACTTCTGTTGCGGCTCCCATTATTTTGTTTTCTGCAGACATTTTTCTGTCAACCGTGCAGCGTCTTTTCAAAAAAAGATCACAGTCAGACAAGACAGGATCACATACTCGACGCTAATCCCTTCTCCATCCCTAATGCAACAGAAATGTGTCACTGCAGAGCTTTCACAGACATCCTTTTGTTCACACAGCAAATTAGCCCATTTGCTTGCTCTTCCCTCACGGCTTCGCCTCCGACAATGGCTATTGTGTAAGGTATCGTTGTCAGATTTCTGCTGTCTGTGCGAGAGTAAAAGTGCTTATTTCAACAACAAGGCCTTCTTAGCCAGCTCCACTCTCCTATTCCCCTGGCACTCCGTAAAGTATTGATGTCTCTTAGTATAAGCATTGCTCTGCAGAGGGTAGGATAATGTGCTTTATTTTCCCTAAATGATAGAGCATGTATAGGAAGAAAATGCAGAATGAAATGGACCATCTGTTCTTTGGGTACGCTTAAATTATGCATTTAAAGAGGTTGACTTGTAGATTGACATTAAAGCTTGTTGAAACTTCTGTTCCCTGACATAACTCAAATGACTCACTTGTGTTGTGTTGTGTTTATGGTCAAATCAAATGAAATCAAACCTATTCTTATTACAAATTACAAGTAAAACTATATCTAACGTACTGTAAGATTTAGTATCAAGAGGCCTGAATCCAAAAAGCATAGTTCTAACAAAACCAGTATTAAGATGATTGGAGTCCAACAGAAATGATGTTTTATGTGTTCACTTGAAAATGAAAAAATAACTTTTCATGTTGAAAATGACAACAGAGAACAGTATTTGTCCTGCACTGGTTGTTCTTAGGGAACTAGCATAACAATGCAATTTAACATTGTGTAATGCATAATTGGGTTTGAAGCCCGGGAGGAAGATTAGCTCATGCAGCACTGAGTGAAATATTGGCCAATACAAGCCAGTGTAGTCCCAAATACCCCGTGGCTCTCACTCAGTGGAGTGTTAAAAGTTTCAGGGAGTTGTGGAGAAGTGAACCCCAAACAGGCTGTGGTAAAATTATGGTTTTGGGTTTATTATAGCGGCTTTGCATTACAGAAAGCATTATCTTTGTGTCATCTTGGCTATGATACTAGTTTTTTAATTACATGGAAACCAGGGTTCAACAAAATGGGTTTCTACAACAGGGTTTCTACAACTACATTTGCATTAACTTTTATAATGCACCTAACAATAAAGCCTAGAGATATACATTTAAGAGTCTTTATTGAGTATGAACCAAATTACTTCATGAATTGTAGCATTTTTCCCCCAAATATTTAGGAAAGCTCAGAGAAAGGACGTTTTGGGAGATGAGCTTATTCACCTTCTTGCCAAGAGTTAGGCGAGAAGATCTCGTGTTTCCATGTTCTCATGGTAAATATGAAGCAACATCCAGGATGGTGTTAGCTTAGCTTATTGTAAAGACTAGAAACGGGGGAAAAGCTAGCCTTGAAAGGTATCAACCTTTTCATCTCTGAATTTTTAACTCTTAAAACTGACCTGCAAGACCTGCTCTACACAATATTATGTCTTACATTAAGTCTTTTTTTATGTTGTTTTTAGTATTTTAGGGTTCCCTTGTTTGTGATGGTGCGCTGTACATTATTTGCTATTTTATAATAACAGTTATATTCCTTTCTGCCTATTTAATGTCTTGGAGAGCTAATTGATCCTGTGGGAAATACAGCTCTAATGTCCTGATGTTATAATATTGAGTCACTGTAGTCTTTCAGACCAACTGTTGTATTTGTGACAACTGAGCTGACTTTTTCCTTCCCTCTTTCTCTTCTCTCGGTCTGTTCGATGTTCCCTTGAACCTGATCTCTTCTCTTGTCCATGCAGGTAAGTCGTTCTCCATTCCTCAGACTTCTGTTTTAACTCACCTGTCAATCTTCTGGATGTTTCCACCAGAGCCCAATGAACCCCCCTTTCATATGCAGACCAGATTTCACTCTGCATTTTACCAGTCCCTCCAGGATTCAATCTGCTATAAACTCCTATTAGAATTAGAATTGGAAAGTAAAATACCTGGATGGCTTAGATTTAGACATATTAATGCCTTGCTCTGTTGTCTGATATTCATGCATACTTTATGCAGAAGAGTAAGAGTGGAAGTAGAAATGCATCCTAAAGATGTTTTCTGACTTATTGGACAGCACCCAAAGCGAAAGCCAAGTCATGGCCGCACACTATATTAAAAAGTAATATATGTAGCACGGTAGTAAAACAAAGAGAACTGGAAGAGCAGTTTACAAGAGTCAAAGTTTCCCTTTTGGTTTTCACACCTCCCTCTACCACATTCACACTCAGCACTCAGAAAAGTAGATGGATTGGTAAATGGATCTATAGATGCATGAAGTGGATAGACAGTCTGACTCCACTCACTATACTACAACATGGTATCCTGCAGCACCCATCAACCCCTTACATTTATCCAGATTGTATAAAATCAGGCTTGTGACCAGTGAAGTCAAGTCAATTTATTCATAGAGCACATTTAAAAACAGCAACAAATGTTGACCAAAGTGCTTTACAGAGAGATGAGACTATCTGATTCATATGTGCAAATAAAAACACACGTATAATTGAGAGGATATAAGTAAATTTAAGATATCAAGATTTAATGATAACGAAAAAAACTTTTATTTTGTTAATACTTGAATTTTGGGTTTAACATGATCACAGTCAATGCAGGGACAATGCTTTTGAACTAAAATCACATTACTAACATCACATTACGTGATTTGTAGTTGTTGAAGTTAAGTTTTAAAACACTTTTAAAAACACATTTGGAGCAGCCAACATGCAGAGCTGTCCAAAGTAGCAGGACATACAACATCGTAAAACGAGGACACACGAGAATCAAAAGCTTTGCCAGTGTCAGAGGTTACACTCACCTGGCAAGCTATATGGAAAACTAACATGGACAGAAAGCGAGCAGGAGGGCGCAACCGGCTCCTGCTCGCCGCCTGAAAGCGCCTTTAGAGTCTAATCAAGTTGACTATTTCAACTTCAAGATTTACTTCATTACTCAAATGAGCAACCTGTTAAAACTGAAAAATACACCGCTTTTAAAAGCAGATACATGTAGCGTACATGCCACTGAATCTGATTCTGTGCTATATACAGTATTGTACTTCTGGATAAATATGTCTCGTCTCTTTTGCTTTCTCTCTGTTAATTGTTGTCAACTGTTAACAGCTGTTTTCTAACACTACTTGGAAAATGTGTGCAGAGACAAATCATTAGTACAGTGTGAACATAACCAAACTTTGCTTCTTGTTATTTATTTATTTTTTGCTTTCCTGGTATCAAATTCACACTCTACATTTATATCAGAATTTTGTCAGGCAGACAGAGAAATTGATAACATAGACAAACAGACTCCATAACTCTCCCCTCTAACGCAGACTACAGCCGCCAACGCTCCTCAGACTTCCCACCTCCAGTCAGAGTGGTGTCTGACTGGCCTAATCCCAGCCCAGGTCGGCACAGGGGGTCCCCCGGGTGCACGGGGATCTGCCGAAGCTCTCTGTCTTATTGATTTGTGTCATTCTGTCCCAGCGGTGACTTTGATGTGACAGTTTCATTTGAGCTCTGCTTATGGAGCCTTTAATTAGATTTCAGTGCTGGGGCTCCTCTCCTGGGGGTGGAGGTGGTGAAAGGGAAAGAGATTTGATGATGGGTTTGGAGAAGTGGGTGTGTGAGAGAGAGCGAGAGAGTAGGGAACTTTGGGTACTTTTGAGGTAAGAGCTAACTTGTGTGCATTGGTGTGTATATATAGGTAGGGCTCATAAATTGCAGAGAGTTAACGTCTATGTGTGAGAGTGAGTGAGAGATCGACTCAGACCGGGATAACCGTGACGCCTGTTCTACCTTGGCCTGGATTAAAGCCTAAACTTGCAGCTCTAATACAGCCGCATCTCAAATCCACTGGCTCTTACCTCTGACTTAGCAGAACCACTTTTAATCACAAGTGCAATATCTGTGGTAATGAGAAAGTCTCTGAAGTCGCTGCAGCCCGGGATATTATCTATGCAAACTTCAGGCCTCCAATTATCAACAGTGGTCTTAAAGACCAGCCAGTACAGCAGAAAGTGTCAGAGGAGCATTTTTACCAGAAACAGTTCCCAAATGAAATGAGCGGGGTAGTAGTCGTAGTGGATAGGTGTCTGTGACTAATTTAAATCTTAAATCTAAAACGTATTAACGTTATGAATTATGATCACCTGACAAAGATGCTAAACGCTGTTTTTTTTTCATCATTGAGATAAATGGAGCTGAAACGATTAGTCGATTACTTGATCAGTTGATCGACAGAAAAATAATCTTCAACTGTTGATTTATTGTGTAAAGTCGAGATGAAATAAAAAATGCCCTTTTAACCGTTTTAGATCACATCCTGGTCATATTCTGCACCTGTTTAACAATCAATTCAATCAATCAATTTCTTTGTATTCTGATATCAAAATCCAATCATGTTTTCTTCCTGTAAAACAAAATATGACGTGAGCTTATGTGAGTTTGAACCAACCAATTTCAACCAGAACATCCACCCATCAATCAGTCTTCAATGTTTAGCAGCACAAAGCTAAGATTTACTTAAACCAATGACGAAATATTCATCCTTTCCCTCGTCTTCCTCCACCTCCTGCAATTTGAGTGGTACGTCTGCCTGCTCCTGTAACGAGGGTGCTGAATGGAGGCGAGTAGTCCTCTACCATTGAATGGAGGCTAGCGTCCAACTCTGAATTCTCCAAGTTTGTTATGACACGCCCACTTTCCCGCCTGCCTATCCCGTTTCACTCGGAATTGTCACGGTACGGAAGCCAGATACTCTGAAAATGCTGTTTCACCTGGACAGTGTATAATAAGGCATCATGTTTCTAGGAAACACGTACTTGATTGACTATTGTGCTGGCATGATAACCACCTACAGCAACGACATTCAGGCCATCAAAAACACAGTAATAACGGTCAATGAGAGACGAGACTTTCCTTCATTTTTGTAATTGATGCTGAAGTCAGGCAGGCTTGTTCCTGCGCTCTTCAGATTGGACATCTTCTCAGAAGTTGCAGTGAGAACTCAGAGTAATACTTTTTTCCAACTTTAGCTCAGAGCTCTTCTAAAAAATGTGCAGTTCAGTGGGTGGAGAAAACAGGAAGCACCAAGAGCGCATGAGCAGTGCACGGAATCCTTCAAACCCATTGGGACCAATTAGAATAATGCACCTTTTACTGCTAAAAACCAGTCCAGTGGGATCACCACCTTGGAGACAGGTGGTTGCTGAAGTCCTTGGTCGAAGTTACCTTCGCAGACTAAATCCTGTGAATTGTTGTAATGGGACTCTAATTGACAATTAATTAATTTTAACAACTCTCTATGACCTCTCTTGCTGGACTCACTCACTAAACCTCATTAATTTATCAGTTTGTGTGTATGCGGGGGGTCTCAAACGGTTGTTAATCCCGGCAGAGTTTATCCTCTTCTATTTCAGTCGTAATATTGCCTAATCCAAATAAGGAGCTGGCGTAATGAAACCATATGAGATGTAATTACTATCATATGGAATCAGGTTTTCTGAAGGCATCAGCACAACTATAATTTCTCATTAAGCGGCCGTCACTCCTGAGGTGCTCCCTTGGCCCTCAATTACAGCAAGGCTTATGAGACCTCCGCCTGGCTGGAGAATGGCTTGGTATGTGGGTCAATCTCGCATCTCAAGGTTTCAAATCCTCGGCCAGACATGTGCTCATAAACTGGCAGATGTGTCTGCATGACACAGAAAAGCAGTTCAAAAGCATCCCTGAATCTTCCATTGCACCAAGTGTTGCTGCAGATTTTACAGGGAAGAGCAAGGCGCTAACACGTCTTGTATTAGTGGGTACGTTCCCACTGGGGCTGCTCTTATACAAATATGGACTTTATATATAGTGGCCCACACTGCTCAGTGATTATAGTTGTTCTACAAATATTCTTTAATGAAGTCTTCAGAGGAACAACCATGTTGGTGTGATTTAAAAGAAATCCACTCTATATTACTTAAAGGCTGTTGAAAAGCACCCAATGGGAGTGTATTTTGGGTTTTGTGGTATATTTTTGTTACTCTTTCAGAAAACTGGACAAATGTGGAGAATGTGGAAACCGTCCTCCCCAAAAATATGGCCGTATAGGTCGTCTGTGCAGCAGCTTATTACGACCCATATTTACGTTTATTGTTAGGCGGCGACCAACAAAGGGCGCCACAGTCCACATAAAGAGGAGGTCAGGGTGGATGGATGGGTCAAATGACACAGGACTTTCACCCAGGAGAGACCGCTGTTCATGTCCCATGTGAAACCAAAAGTCACCGTTAACTTATTTGAATTAACGTAGTTATTTTAACCCAAAACATGATCTTTTCCTAAACCTAACCAAACTGCGACTGTTTCACAACATTAACCACGTGTTGTTGTTGTTACCATGATGACGAAGGTCCGGTACGCCTGTATGTCCTTTTGGGAGTCATTGGAAAATGACCTATTCTGTCATTTAGGGTTGGAGGACTTGTTGAGAATGTGATGGCCAGCTGGCTTTACTCTTTCGCTCTACTAATATGTATTGTCTCTAGCTGAGTGCAATTTACACCTATTCTCCAAGGACTGTCAAAACAAATTTAGGGTAAAGTAGCAAGACTAGAGGCAGGTTGAAAGAAAGTAGAAGTCCCAGCATAACATCCGCCTAATAGTGTTAAAGTATTTTTTTTTTTGTATATTTTTGTTGGGTTATCTCATAGCAAAAAGGTCCTTGGTTCTGAAGTTTAATAGAAGTATTCCACTGCCATTTACCAAAGCACAACATTTTACTATCAGAGATGACAGTAGACTTGATTGAAAATTAATTAGCAAATAATAACTATAAATTAAATGAAAACAAATTCAACAAAACATATTTGACTAATAAATGTAATAAAGTATGCACTTTCTAAATGTGTTAAACTTGTAGCTCCATCACTGTCGGGGGTTTATGGATGAAGTTGTCTCTCTGCTGGTTCAAAACAACACTGCTGCTGCTGGATATAAGTAGCAGTACAGTGTGTAAGGATCTCTTTTTAAGGACTTCAAGGCGTTAAAGCCTGAAACTTGAATTTGCACTGTGAAATGCTGTAACATATTCAGTTGTTGATTGAGTCAGAATGCTTCTCACTTAATCACGAGAAGTCAAGGAAGAATTATGGACTTTTTGGAATAGAAGCCTAACCTTTTAAATAGCTATAATTAAAAAAATACCGACAGTATGTACTATATAATATCTGTGTCATACTCATTCTTTGCCTCTCTCTGTCTGTCTCTCATGAAACTTCAACCTCCTCCCTGTCCACACCTTTCTTTCTCCCTCTGTCTCCCCCTCACTTCCCAATGTCTTTATTTCTTTAAAAAAAGAGTAGTTTCCTCTGGATTGACGGCCGTTTCATTGTGCAACAGAAACTGCCCCGATGCTTGAGCCAGCTTGAGCCTTGCCAGCCGTGTTGCTACACACACACACATTTGAACTCACGCTACGTTAACACTTCCCCCAGCAGTACTTGTCTAGGCCAAGGGAGTGAGAATAATTCCCGGCAAAGAGAGGGGGAAGCTGTCCAGTTCACTGTGTCCTGAGCGTCTCAGCCAGATTCTGGGAAGAAACAGCTCAGTTTAAAGCACCGTTGGCTCGACCCTGAGAGCTCGCTCCCCTCCGCCGAGTCTTTCTCACGGACGATTGGTCTGGCCTCTTTCCTCCCTTCACCCACTTCTCTCCTCTTCGGCTAACCCCATCATCTGCTTTCTTCTTGTGGTTTTTTTTTTTTAATCTATTCTTTCCTTTTTGTCCCTTTTCTTTCTTCCCTCTTGAGCCTATGTGTATCCCCTTTTTTCCTCCATCACATCTCTCATCCACTCTACCTTCTCTCCTTCCCTTCTCCCCGCCATCCTTCTGTTCAACATCCTCACTCTCCCTCTGCATTATTTTCCTTTTCTCCCTCCTGCCTCCCTTTCACTATCCTCTGGATTGACATGCCAAGCTGTTTTTAGCACAGTCATACATCCATTAAATGTGCAGTCTATTTCCTCTGTTATGTCATAGAGGTGAGATGAACAACTTGTTTGTTGTTCTGAAATAGACTCAGCAGGAAAACCACGACCTGTGACCTACAGTACAGGGTCATGCCGAGGATATGGTGTTAACATTGGTACAGCTAGTGCTCTGTTGTGGGTCAGAAGCAGAGCTGCTGTGTAATGGTGATTTGTGAGAGAGATAGTGAGGAAATTAAGATTTTTAAGAATCAAAGTTTCATAATGGGAACTAGTTTTCTTACCAAAAAAGGCCTTTTGATGACCAATTTAACAAAAAAACAAAAAAAACACTTGAAACTACGTTTTGGCAGCCTAAGGGGAAAAAATTTGTAAAATATCTTTTGAGATAAAGTAATGTGTGGTTGCTTCTTCAAGAAGAAGCAATGAAAACAAAACATGCTGCATGTAATATATAAGCTCTGATCCAGCCCACACTACTGTACATTAAAAAAAAACTTCTAAATGTTAATTTGCTCCTCTAAAGAGTTTGTATGATCCTGATTTTAAAAAGTTTTAGAGGCTTTATACATAAATTAAACCATGAAGCTTAAATGTAGGTTTCTGTCCGTAGCAGATTAAAATCTATCACATGTACAACTTAGGTTATTAGGGCTTTTTGGCTTAAGTTGTAACTATTTTGTTTTGTTTAAATGATTGTTGGGTTTTATGAGCCCAGTTCACCAGGTTTTAACTAAGCCGTCTTATCTCAGCTTGGCACGAGTTCAGGGCCAGAGCTACAGTTTCCTTCCAAAAGCTATTAAGTCCTTACGTTCATACACAAGTTGTCCTAATTAATTAAACATATACATCCACACACACACACACACACACACACACACACACACACACACACACACACACACACACACACCCACAGCAGTGTCGCCTGCTAAGTGTTGATTAGTCCCATGGAAACAGGTAATTGAAGCTAAACTGCTAAATATAGCCCTAAGTGTGATTAGCACTGATAGCATGTGATGTATGGTGCTCATTAGTGTGCTAGCTAACCACCCTCCCTTCATCCTGTCACCCCCACCCCGCTCACCTACACACAGACGTGTTTTGGTAGCCGTTCAGTTAAAGGAATACTCCCCTTCTTATTCAACCTCATCTCCATGTCTTTAATGGTAGGAGTGATAATCAATACAGGGTGTAGAGTCTGTCAGCGCTTTCTCCATCAGAGCACTTATGTTAGACTGGTTTATTGTTAGGCCAGTCTTAGTTTTGCTCCTGGTTAAATTAGTCTAATGTGAGTTACTGTGGTATAATGGACTGATATTGGCACCCACTGGCAGTTAACAAAAAGACGGATGTGTGGCTCGCTAATGTTGTGTAGCGAACAATGGGAAGGAATACATGAATATTCTCAGTCAGTCTTCCATGAGGTGCAAGTTTTCTTCTCAGGTGAACAGACCTCAGCAGCTTAAGGCTCTATATCTTTTTAGTTTCAAAATCATCTTAATTTACCCTAAATAACTAGCAAATGACTGTAGCTTTAGTAATGAACTTAAAATGTCTACCTTTATTTGTTAGACCCGAGTCTACCTTTGTCAAACGACCCCCAGACTGACACCATCATGGTTAATCTTTT
Organism: Maccullochella peelii; assembly: GCA_002120245.1. NCBI lineage: Eukaryota > Metazoa > Chordata > Actinopteri > Centrarchiformes > Percichthyidae > Maccullochella > Maccullochella peelii. The sequence continues at coordinate 23,995 of LKNJ01001826.1, read as the reverse complement.
AGCATGCTAACATTGGATGTGTGTAGTAGTGCTTGCCTGACAAATATACTACACATTCACCAGATACAACACAACACGAGTTAATGAGTAAGCCACTCTGTTGCTGCTGTTGTTTGTGTGCCTTTTAGCCGGGAGCACCTAACCTGGCCGGTTAGTTGCCAATACTGTGAGCTCGAATGATAGAGACCGATCCCCAGGTAGCACAGCCCTGCTAGCCTGCTGTACAAAACATTGCTATTGGCTGTATCTCACATGGTTTATTCTGCTGGTAAAGCAACCAACCAAGGAGAATAAAGTGGAGCTTTCACACCAAAAAACCCACATAGTTCTCAAGATATAAAATCCTTTAGTCCTTGACAGGGATGATAAAGACTGTTGGGGGAGGTTGTTCAGATTGTAACTTTAACAACTGGTTTTGGTCAGATTATAATGACCAGAATTCATTTTGTATCGAAATCCCCATTCAGTGCCAGTTTTTATGTGTCATTGCAGGCAGAAACGAGTAATTAAATATGTTTCTGCAATCTGATGCTTACACTAAATTCCAGTTTAGTGTAAGTAAGTGCTATGCTATTAGCATAGATGCTAAACATGGCTAAAGTAGCCTAGCAGCTAATTCGGTGAACTGACATGGGGGAGTTTGCTTCAACTGGCACTTCCCAGTGGCACAACAGTGGTTGTGTTTGCACATTTTTAGGACGCGTACGTTTGCGAGCCAAATTATTGAACAGTTAGACCAGCTGGGATACAATGGCTTTATATGGGTTTGATTAGAATAAACTCCATTACTTAAAATAATAAAGTCTAAGTAGTTTTAGAAGAGGTTTGTTTACAGTTTGGTAAAAGAAAGTAATACAAGGCTCATTGTATATAGCATTACAATGAAGCTAAGTGCTTAAATAAATCAATAACATATAGGCCAACAAGATACAAAGAACTTTAAGACCACGGAAGAATGTTGGGTTAGTTGAAAAGTTTGCAGGGCATGATTTGTCTTTTAGTTTGCTTCAAGCTGATTTGATGGATGTTTTGTTCAAAATACCCACAGTAACTTGAGTGCATTTATTTTTAGTGTAGGCAGCCTCCGTGGGAAATTGACCTGTATCCATGGCAGTGGTAGTACCTTGCTCTACCTATCAAGCCAGAGGACAATCTCCTCTTACAGAGGTTTCAGAAATGGGTTCACAGTGCAATATCGGGTGGAAATAGTCCCTCTCACTGTGTGTGTGTGTGTGTGTGTGTGTGTGTGTGTGTGTGTGTGTAGCTCTCCAGTGGATTTGTTGCACAGTCTTTTCTGTGCTGTATCCGCATCTATCAGCTTTCAGCAGCTTGAATTAAACACACTTTTCACTTGGCTGAAAGATTGTCAGCACTCTTCAACTGTGTTTTTTTTAAAGCTCCAATATCCAGAATCGTCAGTTAAGCCGTCGCAGCGAAGTGAATGAGCAGACACGGATAACTTGAGAACAAGGCTTTTCAACTTTGACAATGAAAGGTGAGACGAAAACAGAAAAATGGAAATTTCAGGTTTAATTTCAACCTCAGCCTGAAAGGAAAATCCTCAGTGGGAGCCACTGAAGAAATATTTATTGCTTTTATTCTACATTAGTACTGAACAATAGAAACAAATCAACAACAAAGCCCCTTGAGGCATATTGTGTTTTGTGATATTGGGCTATATAAAGAAACTTGGCTTGACAACATTTCTGTCTCAAACATCTAGTTAGCAGATTGTTTTCTGAAGAAAATTGTGATTTTAATTAGTTTTATTTTAATTAAAAACAAATGCTGGTAGGCAGATTTTTCTTAGCTTTGGACAAAGCCAGGCTAGCCGTTTCCCCCTGCTTCCAGTCTTTATGCTAAGCTAAGCTAATTGCTCCCTGGCTCTAGCTTCTTATGTAGCTTACAGACATGAGTGGTATCGACCTTCTCATCTAACTCTAACATACATAACAATATAATAACATATACAATATATAAATAAATAAAAAGAATACCTGTGTAGGTAAAAAAAACTAAACAATAAAAGAAAGCAAATATGCATTAAAACATTATCGCATTGTATTAGGTCAGTCATTTCTTTCTAACGCTCTACTATGGCTGTAAACCATTCCTCTCATGGAGCCAAAGTTCACCAGTAAAAAACAGCGTAACAAGAGCAACATCTTTCAGGGAATAAGAGTTACAACTCAGCACTCCTCTCATTTTGGAGAATGAATCACCTTCAGTGCCTCACTCCCTCTCTCCCCAGCTCTGTCTGATTGCCGTTTTCCTTTTTGTCAGTTTGGCCTCGGCTCAGGCGGCCCCGTGCTTTCCCCCACGTGTTTTCTATTGTCTGGGTTAAAGTGAAATGGATATTGGGTCATTATGCTGAGTGGAATTGGTCCACGCAGCTCGATTACAATGTAATCCTAAATCTGTGTTTCCTTGGACATAATTGTTGTGTGTTTTGCGTCAGTTTGTGTTTTGAGGCACAAACTGAGTGAATAAATGAGTAAGAAGGCCTTTTACCAGTGGAAGGCTGAGTGTTTGGATGTTTCTGAGAAGGTTAGCATACACCTGGACAATGCCATGTCTCATCCTCCTATATTTGATACGTTTCCTTCTTCTTCTGTGAGAGTGTGTCTTTGTCTAAACTCAGTGAGGTCAAGGTCACTGTGTGGTCTGCCGTTGCTCACTCTGTAACAGTCTCTGTGGGAGTTTGGGGTTGCGCTGCTCGTCTGCCAGCCTCAGCTAATCTTAGCCACATCTGTCACACATCCAAACTGTCGCCCCTTTGGCTTCTGCTGCTCAGATGAACACTTTTCTCACGGAATAGTTGTTGCAAAACACCTATTTGATTACAGAAATGAGTCAAATCGAATTTGAAAATCTGAGAAAGTTTTAAACAGACATCTTGAACTTTCCACTATTTTATGCAGGCTTCTTTAGAATTGGACACTGGTTAAAGTTTTTTCCTTTGTGTTTAGTGGCATTAAAAATAGGTAAACAAGACAAGTGCAGTGAAGTTAGACCCACATGTTTGTCAGCTGGATTAGTACAAAATTAAGTTAATAAGATATGCAAATCCCATTGAAAAAAGAGTGATGTTTACGGAGAATAAATGCAGGAAAATTGCCCAATGTTTCATATCCTGTTATCTTTTTAAAAAAAAATACTGCATATTCCAAAATTATCTCCTTTCTTTATTTTGGTTGTCAAAATGGTCTTGAATTAAATTCACAGCAACATTAAAGGTCCAAGAAGTCTTGCCTCTGCTTCTTTTCCCTGAAGGTTGATGTTTTATTTCACAAGTTTATGCACTGGTTTGATTTGTACGGGAGGTCGCCTGTATTTCAAGCCATGTGGCAGAGCTTCCTCTCCTCACCTTAAATTTGTCAGTCTATTAAAATGACTCTTGTTGATGAAGTAGGTGAGATGGAGTCACTGTTATTTTATTATTATTATTATTATTTTACAACTTTGCCGACTTCCATATGTGGAAAAATTATGATGAAAGAAAATCAAACTGGATGTATGAAAGAGGAGAAAACGCCTCTCCTCTCCCTCTGTGGCCTTGATGAATAGCTTTCGCCACCCTCATGTATTTGTTACTCATTGAGCGGAAACCATGTAACTATCACTCTTGTCACAGCTCTCAAACTCTTAACCTTTTTGACTAAGAAAGAAGGAAATTGGCTGTATATACAGCCAATTTCCTTCTTTACCTAATGAGTCACATTCCCCCAATTTCTCAACTTGAGGTGCAAATCTCATGAAAGAGAATAACTATGGTTCACTTTTCAAATAGTTAAAGGATATATATACATTTTGACCTGAAGTTCATCTTTCAAAAGCATAAAATGTAGGGAATCTTGCTGGCAAATGTATTGTCATGTTGTCATCTAAAGTTTAAAGTTACCAAGGATCCTTTAAAAATGATGATATTTTATTCATGTTGGGTCGATTTCTTTCCTCCATTTGAGGACATGTCCACCCTAGACATTTTGAAACTAAACTCCTCACATAAACAGTGTGGTTTGCTGACCCGGGACTAACATTGGTCATTGCCTGTCTGCACTATGTGATTTTTGGCTGCGGCGGACTGATGCTGAAGGTTTTGATGGCTGTCGATTTTGGGAGAAGGCCTCTTCCAACCTCGCACTTTCTCCACAGTTCCTGAAGCATGCAACCAAGGAAAAATGTTCTAGGCTGCAGTTTTTTTTTTTAACTAAGAGGAGACTCGGGACAACATGTTTTGGATTACACAGCTGTGTAGGCGAAAGTGAAGTGGTTACTTCCCTCCTTTTGCTGACAGCTTTACTTTTTGCCCTCTCATTCCCTGGCATCGACCTGGTTTAGTGCGAGCCAGGTCTGGAGGATTTGGGTTTCCAGAATCAGGGTAACCTTTGTTTGCAAAGTATTATACAGGTGCATAGACATTTGTCCAAGTTAACAATGTCATGCAACCATTGTCTTCTAAGATTTGTTGTGTGTCTGGGACACTTTTATTTTATTTTCCAGTTTTTAGTTTCCAATATTTCTTTGGTGAAATGGAATGTCTCTCTCCATATTGATTAAGTTAAGACTGTGAAAACACCAGAGACAACAATGGAAATAAATCCAAAGCTGTGCAGTGTTTTAGAAATGTATTGGCTCTCTTTAGTAAACCAAACCAAACCAAGCCAAATACATGGTTATATAAGGGCATATGGAAATAGATGGTACAATAATTCTAAATCTACAACTTCAGTCAAGTAAATTTATTCGTGGAGCCCAAAGGTTCTTGATCCAGTCCAGGCTTTCTACAAAGACGAGGATAAACTCCTCAAATTGTAACAGGAGCCAAGACTTGGAAAAGGCACTTACAAAAGATTAGTAGACAATGTTTAATATTAAGTGAAACACGACAAGCAACAAACATGCGCTAAATACAAAATGGGATTTGGAAATGATTAAGCTCATTGATCTTTGTGTCAGGTAACATGAGACTACAGCTAGACATCACTTAGAGATGATCCTGTATTAACATTTTTTGGGGCTTTTTTATTTATTTTTGACAGTATTTTTATTTTATGCCGGCAAATTTGAACCAGGCAGTGTTGTTGGGGGTTCAAATAATCAGTCTTGCTCTCTTTCATTTTATGTCTACTCTTCTCTTATTGTTAATATGGTTTAGATTCAATAAATCAAATGACGGAACACAAACACTACGCAATGTGGAGCTTGACATGAGGGAAAATGCGGTCTATTGATGTAATATAATTCTGTGTGTAACTGTAATGACTTGACTTTATTTTATGTGACGAGGGAATAAATCAAACAGCCAATAGATGGATGTAGCAGCTTGAGGAGATTTATGTTTTGGAGTTGGTAGCCAGAACTAAGGCAACTGTAATTTTTGGATGGCCGCACTGCATAAGCTGATGAAATAAGACTGGGCGATCGCTGATGTGGTGCAAGCAGCGACTGTGTCTTGCAAAATTCAACCCCCCACCCCAACACACATCCGTAAGGATTAATTCCCCTTTGAGAGACTTTCGGTTCCCTCTCTCTGGCCCGACTGCCAGCGCATTGTTCTAGCCAGAGTTATGATGATGATTTATGAGCTGCAAGTGACTGCTGAAAAGTGGTCTGACTCACACTTTCCATTGTAATTTACTTTTCAATTATCGTTTTTGGGCTCGGGTTTAGAGGAAAAGTTGATAAAAAGTGAGAGGAGAGCTTTGCACACACACATGAACACACACGTCCTCGTACATTAACTCACATACACTCGCAAATGCACACTTTGCACAGTTTGTGTTGCCTGCTTACATAACAAGCGTGGGCCAAAAATGGAAATAAAGCTGTCTTTTGTCGCGCTTAGAGTATTTGATGGTTTTAGTTCATTATACAGCATTACATCATAAAGCAATGAGTCACTTAGAAAATGAACAGTTTTAAGCAAAAAGACGTCACATATGACTCTCACAGCTTGTCAAAGACCTGCTTGCTTTTCTTTATATTTGGGAATTGTTGGTCAGAAAGACTAAAATATTGATGTCCCAATGATTAATTTATAATCAAATAATCAGGAAAATAATTGTTGCAGCCCTAATCAAACTAAAAGGTTAAGCTGTAAGTCTAGTAAAAAGGTTATATTTATTATTATTTATTGTCTAAACCTTCTGGCTTGTTTTCCTCAGGGTAGACCAACCCTGCTGATTGGATGTCACCTTTTCCCTGAGTGTGTGTGTGTGTGTGTGTGTGTGTGTGTGTGTGTGTGTGTGTGTGTGTGTGAAGATGGGTGGCAGGGTCAGGGCCGTGCTTGTCAACTAACCTCAGCAATTAGCTTTGACCCGGGGCTGTTTCATAGCGCACAGACAACAGTTCACTCAACACAGATCCAACACGAAGTCCTGAGGGAGCAGCTGTCAGTCATGGCTGTGGCCTCTGATGTTTACACGCCGGCGTATTCACTTACATTGATTAGACAAAGGAAACGCAGACTAAAACTGCTCGTTTACTTGTCAATCATGTTTTTTTCATGTTCGGTCAAAGGCTTTTTTTTAACTGGAAGGTAAAAAAAAAAAAAAAATTCGGAAAAACTGGAAATAAAAGATCTGAGGAGCAAGCAGAGGTTACATCAAATAACCATTAAAAAAAGATCTGTAAATGTCACACATTACTGTTTATTAAACTTGCAGGCAACCTGAATTTGGCACAGCGGATGCTATTATGCAAATCAGCATGTGATGTCATCTGTTACTTGTGACAGGGAGAAGTGCTTAAGACTCGATCCATGTTTCTAGTGATTTTTAGTCATTTGAGGTGTGAAATAACGGCGGTGAAAAGCCAAATCAATCAGGAACTTGTGAGTGAACATGAATTATAGTTAATGGATTTTTACTTACTTCAGAGATATATTTTAGTGACATGAGTTTCTTGCTGAGGCCAGATATTTTTTCAAGGGACTCTCCGTTCATAATCTTATTTCTTAAATCTTCATGCTGCCCATATCCCAAAGTTTAGTGTATGTATATGTATTTTTAAATTATATGTATGGCTCGACAGTTGGTGTGTTTTTGGGGTCGATATTGATATTTGGGAGTTTAAAAAATCCAATAACAATAAATATATATCTGTCAAGCTGTAATTATAAGATTAGAAATGGAATTTACAAATTTCCAATTTAGATAGATTGATATGTTATTGTTCCCAAAGGGAGAATTTGTTTCCACAGAGCGTGCATTATGTGTGCCTCCAGAACATGGATACATTTGTACAAAAGTTACAAAGGATGCGCCTTTTCCAGTAGCCAAAGAATGAGAATTCAGAGTTGTAGAAACCTAATAATGTGATAACTGCAACTTACTGACAATTTGAGGAAAAGCATTAATGGAGATGTACAAATACAATTAATAACGTGTCCAAAATAGCTTCTGAGATTTGTGCATCATGAAACGCATGACGTCTCTACGTCAAACTGTAATGTCTGATTGCGTTAACAACCACATCATATCCACAATACTGCTTTTATTTTGACATTGATGATTATCACGGATCATTTCTAGCTTTCAGTGATATCAGATCGGCTAAAGATTTGGAGGCCTGACCACATTTAGAGTGCGCACTGCAGCCGAACTGATTACCATGTAATAACAACCACATGGGCTGTAAAAGGGGTTGGGGGTTCTTCTTCTGTGGTGTCCTCAGGGAAGTAGGCCAGGGGAGGGATGGGGGTTTGCTGACTCAGCTGTTCTGGCTCAACTGAGCTTTAATGAGGGAAGAGTGGAGGACTCCGACGGTCACATACAGGAAGTTTTATATAGACGTGTACACATAAAACACACAATCGCACACACAGACACACACACACCCTGTCTTACTGGCTTCTCCCAGGTGTCCCACTTAAACTCACACACACACACACACACACACACACACACACACACACACACACCCACTCCACAACCCCTCCTCCTGCCCCTTGACCTTTTATACCCCCATTACTGTGTGTACACATTAGCCGCGGGCTTACGCAAGCTCTAATTTGAAGTAAATGTGTTCACATTTAGGTAAAGGGTCTAATGGGAAAAATGAGTCTTGAGGTCTGTAAGTGTGTGTGTGTGTGTACGTACCCTCGAGAGCCTGTCTCTCTCACCGGGGAGCCTGTCCAGCATGCTATAACACGCCACAGCTCTCAGGCTAAATGTGGCTGAAATGAAGGTTTAATGTGCTGGAAAACTGGTAGTTGGATTTGAATGGTGTGTGTGTTTGTGTTTTAATGGATTGTGTGGGTGTCTCTGTGACTCTAAATGTAATTGCGTGTGTGAGTGTGTGCGTAAGCTTCTCTTTCATTGTGGTCATATTTGTATGTACATATGTGAGTGTCTTTTAGTGGGTTTTATTGAGATTGCTGCTTTAAGAGTTTGGCGTTCATTAAGTCAGAGTGGGAGAGTATCTGCGTTTACATGGACCCTAATATTCCACTAATAAGGGGAATAACAGCCCAATCAGAATAAAAATGCCTCGTGTAAGCACCTCAATCGGAAGAGACAGACCCGATCGCAAGGAATTTTCAATGGTGGGTGTAAACCTTTGATAATCCGTTCAGTCGGAAAACATTTGCGCCTAATAACCATGTAAACACTTAATCCGATCGTTTCTCTCTGGATGAAATAAATATATTTCTGCGCATGTTTGCCAAACATGGGGGAAGGCCTAACATTAGGTGATGTGAATGAGTTTCCGGGAGGGACTGAAACATGGCGGCAGCAAAACCAAACTGGTCTGTGGCTGATACAACTTTTTTTGTTGGAGACCTTAAAAGATTGTTGAACGCCTCGATGGTCGAAAGGCTCGAGTTGTTCAAACAAAAGATGAACGAAGCCGGAAAACCCCCCAACTTCTTCTTTTGATATGTTTCCGGCAGATTAGATGCTTCAAAGCGTGTGGAACCACTTTGCACATTAAATGCTTCGAGCATGTAAACGTACATCTTATCAGATCCCTTTATTTAGCATCCATGTAAAGGGTTAAGTTGGAATCTCTAATCGGAATGATCTCAATCAGGTTGAAGAAATATTGTCCATGTAACAGCAGCCAGTGTTGCCTTGAAGGCCTCAGTCTTGAGAAAAGAAGATCCCGCACACTGCTCTTCCTCAGCATCACAATTTATTGACCATACTAACGTTTCGGTCCCCCTGGACCTTCGTCAAGAGTGTTTTTAAACAATTCTTACAACATTGATCTTAAATTATAATTATCCACCCATTCTGTGTGCACAGGTGTGGGGCAGTTATTCTCCTGTGGGTCTCTCAGTAGTTGACAGTGACATGTGTACAATCTGTCCCATTATATTCCACATACAAGAAAAAGACAAGAAAAACAGGAACACATGAGACACTGCAACACATAATTACGTCTATTTACAAGAATATTTACACAAATGTCATATCTAATGAATGAAAACAAAGACCGTGCTGCTTTCATAAGTCATTCAAAGTTGTGTAATCATATGAACTACTTGTATCTTGATATATAAAATTCCAATCTGTGTTGTAGATATTTTCCCTGAAGTGCAAATAATGTGTCTGAGCCCGTTTTTGATCTGCTACTTCTTGCCACGGGGTGTTTGGTCAAGTTTTCTTAAAAGTTCGGGGGTTTTCTTTGGTCAGGATCATGTCAATAAACCCAGATGAACTGCAGTGATATCCTGAAGATGTTTGAGCTCTTTAACATCCCTGTTTATTTTTATCGTGTATGAGATATTGTGGGTCAGGGAGGGTAGACCTTCAGGTAGTATCACAGTCATGCCTCTACATTGAATCTCACCACTAGGGACAGTTGGACATCCTTTGAATTGGCAAATGTTGGATGGATTTTCTCCTCGGCTAACTGGAGCCAGCTGAACACACACGCGGGCCTGGTGGGAGTCACAGAGGGGGGACGGCGTGAATCTCATCTTTAATCCAATAAAGGGACTCTATAAAGGCTGGAATTAATCAGATCTGTGAGGGAGAAGAGCTTTGGAGGGAAAGATGTGGAGCCATTTTGAGTGAAGAGAGGATGTGATTGGACGTAATATGCGCCTCACTGTTGTAACGAAAAATAGATTCTAAATCTCTCCCATAGACCTTTGGACTATATGTGGGACCCTTCATGCATTTGAGCAGTAAAGAACCACCATGTGTTGTCCGTTCACCAATGCTAAGTACATTTCCTGTTATTCCAAGTAGATTTTTTTTTCCCTTGCTCCACATCCAGGTTCTTAATCGTTGATGAGGATTTGTTGAAGGCAGTGAAGCAATATGATTGTTGGGCAAATTATAGTACTGAGTCGGTTCCAGTCTGGGTCAGTTCGAGTAAACAGTCAGGATCATTGTTTACCTTCTGATCCAGTTGCTTCCTGTTGTTCTCATTGGGAATATTTTCAACATGTTAGATTTTTTCGACTGGAATTGCGGCACCAATGACTGGAAGAAATAATTATTTAAAAAGAAGAAGATGGCGAGCAAACACTCCTTCGAAGTCCTCTCTCCTCTAGCTCACTATACAGATTTTGCAGTTCTTGCGGCCCATGTCTCTATTCACTATCTCAGTGGTTCTCAACCAGCCCAAGGGGGTCCCAAGATAATTTCCGGGGGTCGCCAGATGGTTGTGGAGAAAAAAAAAAAAATATTTTAAACAAAATACCATATTTTAGACTGGGGGATGGATTTTACAATATATCTCCTGCACCAGCAATATAGTTTGCCTTAGAATAGATTTGTTTGTTTGTGTGTGTTTGTGAGAGTCAAACACTAATTAAAGCCAAAATCGAATTAGTTTGGTAGCTTTCATGTGTTTATAATTATATTACAATGATCCCTGAACAGTCTCGGACATCGGGGTGTTGTGAGTTAAATGTCCCAGAGTGTGGCGAACACCAAGCTCATTATTCTGGGGGGTTGCAGCTCGAAAATTTTGAGAACCACTGCACTATCTAAACAACTAAGTTAGCGTTGGGCCCCAATTTCAATGCCTATTCCAGCAAATCGCAGCGTAAGTTAGCAAGATAAACAGTTTTCGCTGGATATCTGTTTCTGAACAATGGGATTTCAGGGGTGACCTAGCGATGTAACTTTAATTATATTTTATCTGTTGACCATAGTTTTGTTCTCTGTATTTACTTAGTAGTACTGTAGTCCTTCATGAGTACCCAGACTGAAACATGAAACAGTGGATGTTGACGGAAATAGTCAATATGCTGGCTTTCAGTGTTTTGTATGTTTTGATAATCATACGGTCGAATAAACGCCAGATTTGTTATTTTTTGTAATTATCATCAGTTGCCAGGTACAGGCACATTTGACTATAATCAGTGGTTGTCCCAACTAACATTTGACTGAGTTGTTATTATTAGATTCTGTGTAAAATTAAATGCCACAGCTTCAGGTGGAAATAAACATCTTAATTACATTTTGAAAATATTGTTTGACCCCATATTAGTTGTACGTGAAAACACCCATCTAGGAGTGAGCAGCTTATGTAACGCAGCGTTTCCACACATACTGCAAAAGCAATACTTTTCTCCACAAATCGAATCCACCTTCATCCACCTTCTGTTCCTTTCCTTTTTTTAAATCTCTCCATTATTTTGGGGTATTTATGCTCTATTATATCATTTGTTGCAGGGTTTTTCACTTCCCACTCCTTTCCTACATTCATATGTCCCTGTCTTTGTCTCTTTCTTTCTCTTTGCAGTTTAAATTTTCTCTCATAATTCCAGATTATCCTCGTGTATGTTAGCATTGTTTCTCTATTCATATATGTAATCTACTTTTTGGTATTTTTCTTTTTTCCCCCACTCCCTTTCTTTCTGAAAACTTACACCAGTTGTGCCTGGTGACTTTTCATGACATGCATTTTATGTAATATAAAGCAATATGTTTCTCAAATCCAACATCTTCTGATCTCTCCTCTGTTTTACCTCCCTCCTCCAGTTGGTAGCAGTGTATGACGAACAGGAGCCCCATCATGGAGGCGACGGTACCAGTGCCAGCTCCACAGGGACCCAGAGCCCTGACCTGTTCGCTGCAGACCTCAGTGCTGGCAGCGGAGCCTCGGCCTTCCAACCCTACCAGGTCGCCAGTGAGATCGAGGTCACGCCCTCCGCCCTGCGCACCAGTAAGTCCCAACACAACAAAGAAACCAGGGATGCATGTGGCTGGATTGAAGACCATTTGGTGTTCTGTAGATGTATGCGTTATTTAGACAGAGGGACCATTATCTAAAGATACAATCGGGAACTAAAACATTTACTTAGCAGATGATTAATAATTGAGTCAGTTCCTCTTATATTACTCTTAAAATACAAATCTGTCGTCCTCATTAGCGTCAAATATCAGCAACTAATGTAGTATACAGCAAACTCAACAAATTACCTTATCACAGCCCAGCGGTACCTTAGCCCTGTCCATAAATTCTGTTAATTGGACAGGAGGGCCGTTTTTTTTCAGGCACAGATAGCCGTTTGATCCCCGGCCAAAGTGGCTAATTGGTTCTATTCGCTGCCTCCTAAATCAAATGTGACGCTGAGCCCGTCCACCTCTGCAGTTTTGCTGGCCAAGTCGCTTCTTCTGCTGTAATTACCGTTAGTTTGGATGGGAAACTGACTCTTGTAGGTGATTTGTCAATCTGGATCAAGCAAAGCCTTTTGCACACAAGCAGAAGCAAACAAGCATACACACACAGATATACATAGAGACAAACGCATACTTTCACTCTTACTTTCTCTTCCTTCTCAAATATTTCTCTTTCTGTGTTTTCCTTATGGAAACAAAGTCAAAGTTTTGACTTAAAAATCCTTCACTTTTACTCCTGACTTAAAACTAAAAAACAAAAACTATTCATATATCTTTTCACATAAAAATACTTGTGTGTAAGAGAGCTCAGGAGGTTAGAAGCAGGCTGTTGGGGTCTTGGATGGCTGTCCTTTTGAGACTTTTGAAATGACCGTAGAATCCAAGTGTGGTCATGACGAACTAAATGTTATCTAAAGCAATATGTCTTATTCAGAATCGGTTCATTCTACATAAATATTTACAGCTGGCAGCGATTTTGTTAGCAGTCTCTTTCCATTCATCTTGTTTTCTCTCATGTACCTACTTTCCCATCAGCAGACTTTCCCCATGCTTTAGTTTGAGTTTCGTTTAGTTTCTATTTCGGCCAATTTTCTATAATATCTTCCCTTTTCATGTGGTTGGAGGATGCTTGTCAGTCTGACGTGTTAACTGCTACTGGAGATATTCAAGATTTCACACAAGTAAAAGTCACCTGAAAAATAAAATATGCTTTTGCAAAATAAGTTATTAGTGAGAAGCAAAGGATGAACAATGGAGCGAAAATAGGTTAAGTTCCTATTCTTCTGTTAATTGGCCCTCCTGTCCAGTTTGAACGGGGTGGGCGTGGTTCCCACTCTATTTCTGTTCATGCTGCTTGTGTCGACTTTCATTCGCGGCTTGTGTGGCAGCAGTTACACAATACAGACTAATTAGCAGCACATATTTTACATGACTTTTCTTTTGTTTTTGGTCAGGTTACTGAACATTTCTACCAACCACTCGATTTGTTTTTGTTTTTTTTGACTCTTGTGAAACCTCCACACTGAACCGGTGGAACCTATATGGAATATATCATGTAACCTTAACCCCTAACTATTCTTAACTTAACAATTGCCATTTAAAAATAATACTTAGTAATATAAGAAAAACCTATCTGCCATATTGGAAGGTGACCTGAAATTTTTAGCTGCCACAGCCAGCATTTACCCTGTACGCTGGCAGATGGCAGGTGCTAATTTCATTCCCTGCTATAGTGGTTGAATCCAAATAGAAAAGGTACTGTGCTGTCTCTGCCAACACTTGCCAAAACTGTGAAAAGATTAAATTAAAGTCAACTACAGCATCTCCACTACATGCGGCTGTTTGATTATCAGCTGATAGAGATTCACTGTCGCGCTCCGTTTAAGTGAGTTTCCCTGCATTTTTCCTGCTGTACAAGTCCGTTTTTTCCCGTTGTTTTCACTTTTAGCCTATAGAACCTTTTTACTCCTTAAGCTTAATTCTCAGAAGTTTAAGAAATACTGACCCTGACCTTTAATTTGTTTCCTCTCTCACACATGTACACGTTAACAGACATCCCCACTCACACACGCTCCAGTGAACAACTTAAAGCTAGTTTTTAACTAGCATCTTTTTATTAGCACTAAATGTACCCCACTGGCTGCAGTATGGCTCATCCACTAATGACCTTGTGAGCTGACACTGATTGACACAGCAGCCACCAAAATCTCCTGTCTCACCCAAACAAATACACACACACACGCGCACACACAGAGTTTAAGGGAGGTCACTCCACTCCTAATTGGATTTCTAGATGAGATGCTGAATGTGAATTTGCAGTAAGAAATGGAAATCTGGGACATAATCACACCTGCCAGTTACGTCCAATTTAACCGTATCCATAATAAATTCTAACCCTGTTTAATTGACGACTCTGAATCTCATCAGCTGCATTTTATTGGGTTTTAAGAGAAATGTCTGTCATGGAAAAGAAGGAATTTGATTAATTATTTTTTTCACACGCTCCTAATGAGAATAGCTTTCAATTACTGATTTATGTTGGACGAGATGAGAGGCGCTGGACTCTGTGGGTCTTTGCCAGTTTTCTTGTTCCACAAACTCAAAAGAGAAGTGATGAAGCTTATTAGACAGAGAGCTCTTTTGAAATTCACAAATGGATTGATGCTAGTTTCTTGGCTTTGTTAAACTCAAAACCTTTGCAGACATGGAAATGCTGATGAAAGGACGATGCCACTGTTGTGCACATGTGAGGCTTTCAGATGCCAATTTGAAAAGTTAATTTCCAAAATGCAACAATTATTCTGGAAGGAAATTCATACTTGAAGTTCATAATTTAATCGTTTATCTCTAAAATAAAGTAATGCAGTCCCTGATACTCCTTTGTTGTTATGTTGCTTTTCACAATTCATATTTATAGGTTAAAACACTTAATTTTATTAAAGTAGTTTAGTTATTAAGTACATCTCTGTTCCACTAGAAAACCCAAAAAGAAGCCAGGAAAATCACCACATTTTGCTTTACAGAGAGCATAACAATGAAATGTTACAAGGCATTGTTTGCTTCCTTGATTGACGTATTTAATTTAATGAGAGACTGTTGCATTTGGTGTTTGAAATTAACAAAAAATCTCTGCAGTACTAACAACAGATGCAGGGAAAAAATCCATTAAGGACAATAACATTGAATTGTGCTTACATTTTCATACTACAGACTCGTTCTAATTGTGTTTTGAGTATGTAGTGTGTTCACATTGGAAAAAATGTAAATAATGAATATTCAAATGTCATTATGCGTTGTAAGATTGCTTAATTTTTGAGTGTGCTCTTAATGGACATTCTCCCACAATGCAGCACACAACTGAAACAGACTGCATAAAGGTGAACGTTTTAAAACAAATTGTAGAGAAAGTAGTAAAACACTCCGGGGAAAAAACAAAAAATGGTATTAAAATGTCCTTTTTAATTTGATAATATTGCGGCCTAGAGTGGGATATTTTATATATCGGGACACCTGATGGAGTGTATTATCATGCCATGGCCACTTACTGATGAAGGCACTCTGATGAATTAGTACAGCACTTTAATAAAGTTGGGGGACCCACAAGAGACAGTTTGAAAAAAATCTAATCAACAGGGGCTGGGCTATCCTGACTTTAAGACCACAGTAAGGGGTCAAGCTCCAAAAACAGTGGCTCCAACATTTCCCACAATGCAAGTCGGTTGCATCTTGTAAGAGTCTCTCTGCCTGGTATGTGCCCATCTCTTTCAAACTCCACACTTCCACTTTGAAATGGCTGCTTTCTTTTAAAAGTGTGCAGCCTCTAAATCCAACCTGAGATAACCCGGGTGACATCAGTATGACATCATTAGGGGTTACTTTGTAAGACTTGACAAAGCTCCTCCAGAGCCACAGAAGACCTTGTACAACTGTTTTAACAGGCTCAGCAGAGGGCTACTAACCATGACGAGTAAAGTGAGTGGAGTTTCCCTTTAAGGGATCCCACTTAATGAGCTGTTAACATCTAATAAGATAAAGCAGAAGTTGTGTTATTGTTACCTGCTTTAGAACTGTGGTTAAACAGTTCACCTTTATTGAATTATATATAGCCATGGCCTAAAACTGTATACTGTGCAGGTCAGTGCACAGTGTAAAGTTGATACAGTTAACTTGTCACTGTGTCGTAATGCCTCCTGGGAGTTGTAGTGTAGGTAATGTAGAGCTTTGTCAGGACAGCATGCACTCTTGACCCTCCTGAACTCCATCTCCCAGAGTGCCGCTGTCTCCCACACAGCTCAGGGCTGTATGGGTCCCACGCTCCGGGTGACCCAACAACACTAGTCAGCCAAGTACATGAGTATATATATACACACACACACACACACACACACACACACACACACACACT
>LKNJ01001825.1:0-108610 GCA_002120245.1 Maccullochella peelii | reverse complement strand
ATATATATATATATATATATGTGGTTGGTATATATATGTGGTATGTCCATTGTCTATGCTGATGTCAGGAGCAAGGTACCAGTTACGCAAAACACGAAAATGCTGAAGTTGCTATACGTACTACAATTCTATGTCTAATTGTGAATTAATTTATTCAAAAAAATGTTCAAACAGATTTTATGTAATTTTGTTGTTTGTATGTTATCTTTATCAACCACATTTGGCCAGAATGGCTAGAGCTGTATTTGCCTGCATACCTGCTCTGTTTGGAGCTGTTGTCGGACGGCTCGAACGTGCTCCTGATTCTCAGGATGAATGTTCTGCTCCTCTTGTCTGCGAGGTCAAAAGGCAGATATTTGGCATCATAATATTCCAGAGCTGAAACTCATGAGTGTAACAGCACATGAAGCTATGCAAACTGACAAGATGATTTTTATGTCCACATGTCTCGTTCAGCAAATGATTTGGAAAGCTACTGCAAAACACCAAGCAAAGTTTTGATAATATAGTAACTAAATTAAAGTTCTGCCAAGCAGTGCCTACAGGACTGTGGAGACAAGTTCTCCTTTGTGAGGCTTGGTGTTTAGTGAATGACATTTTACTGAGAAAAAAAAAATACTCCTTGTCAAAAAGAGTTTCTCCAAAAGTTAGAGCAATTTTGTCTGAATAATCCAAAATGTGTGATACTACTTTACCTGCAGAGCAAAGTGAGGAGGCCTGCAAGGAAGGTGATACTGAGCACCACAACAAATAAGACCTGGTTGCTGACACCCTCAATGAGGGTGTCCTCATCTTGGATCAGGTAATCCAAGTCCCCACATTGACTGTCCTCCATCACCCAGACTCATAGCCTGCAACACTAGAAAACATAAGAGGCAATAAAAGAGGTTAGAATTTCAATGGATACTGGTCTGTTTCTGATCCTCAACTTCTCTATAGAAAGAGTAAAAGAAAAGAAAGCTTTCTACAGGCTTAGGGTTCACAATGAGTCTATTCAAAATGAGGAAATTAAAAACACTACCATAACAAGTTAACTACATAAAGGAACAAAAGCTATTCTAAAAGAAGTTATAACTGCCCATATTCTCAGTGAGAGCCAAGTAAGAAAAGTTCGATAATTTATTACGTATTAAAATGTTTCAGCAGATTTAAGGTATGAAAACAAGTGGAATTTTCAGTGTTAAGCTACAAATTTAGAATTATTACAGACTTGTTTCACATTAACTAGCTACAACATTAATGAGTACTGAAGCCTACTTATCGTTAGCAAATGAAACAAACTATGCTAGCTTACGTTGCTGGACAATAATCGTTAGTCACATTTCCAACAATACCTGTTATCCAATCTGTTACCAAGATCACAACATATCTAGGAAGCCGCTGATGTTTACTTTCCTGACAGAAACAGCTAGCACTGACTACCATAAGCTTACAATTAAGTTGCTGCTCCCCACACTGCTAGCTAAGTTTAGTGTTAGCGTAGAGTGACGTTAGCCTTGACTCGCTAGTAATGTGTTGTGCTTCATTTATGAATACTGCTGACGTTGATAGCCACCGTTTCACTTTTGGAAGCTCCTCAGTCGTTGGACAGTAGCTAGAGAGCTAGCAGAGCTATTCACCGATGGAAGACAAACGGTTGGTCTTCTAAATCCGAGCTTAACCGGGCCATTATCGCTAGTAGCTAAGTCATAAACATAGCCTGGTTAACCCAAGAACGTCTTTGATCTTGCTGCTGCACTTAGCAGCCAAAGAGTCACAGTGACACACGAGCATAGTCGAGCTGATCAGTCTGTCACCTCCCAACTACATTGCAATGCACTGCAGTAACGTTACACGACTGGACATGACGAATGACCTCACCTACCAATAAGAAGTCCACCTTTCTCTAAACTCCATTCACTGTCTTGAGTCTCGAGACATTTTTCTTTCCAGCATTGTCAAATTTTAGAGTCAGATCACCACGTCGGAGGCGGGTAGCAGCCGCATCGTTGCTTAATCACTAAGTGTTTTTGCATGAGCTTTGCATGCTATTGTTGCAGTTTCAATTTGTTGCTTCTGCTTCTTCTTTCTCTTCTTTCTGGGATTGTCAATTTAAACGCTTCCAGGAGCACTGCCGCCCTCCACAGGGTTGTTGGTGGATGGTAGTTCTCATATTGGCCAAGCAAATTGGCAATTGAACTATCTCATTTGCATAACGCAGTTGGATGTTTACTATAGTTTGCAACAGTTTTTCAACCTAGATTAACTACATCCCTACTCTTTCCTATCATGTGTGCTTTAGTTTATTTTACACTCTGATCAGTAGGTGGCAGTAGTGGGCCGTAAAACCTCAAAACGGGTGTGAATGTCCCTGAAAACAAGAAGAAGTATTAGAGCATCAGTACGTAAAATAAAGCTAGCTATATTAGCTAGTTTAACTTTACCACAACACCTTTTCATTGAGGCAAAATGCCTCGTTATGCGCAGCTAGTGATGGGCCCGGCGGGTAGCGGTAAGGTAAGTTATCAGTCTTTATAGTTATACGTGCTGATATGCGTTGTTATGCTATTCGGCTAAAGCGCTATGCTAAGGCATGAGGTTGTCCTCCACATAGACCAAGTTCAAGTTATATCTGCCTTTCATTTGTTTATTGTTGGACTTTTCCATTTCAGAGTACCTACTGTTCCACCATGGTCCAGCATTCAGAGTCCCTAAACCGCTCAGTTCAGGTGGTCAATCTGGACCCAGCAGCTGAGCACTTTGACTACCCTGTCATGGCAGGTGAATACAACATGTTTTTAGTTTACTAAAGAATGATTACATCTAATTACAAAGAGTGAATCTTAGCCGTACATAACTCAGAACTGAAGGGTTACAAAATAAAGCCACAAATATGTTAAGGTAAGAAGAGATTAAAATAGTTTGTGTTATTACATGCTTATATTGGATTTAGATGGTGACTAATTTAAAAACACTGAAGCACTGAGCTATGGTTTGCCAATAACCAACAGATAGATAGATAGATAGATAGATAGATAGATAGATAGATAGATAGATGAGTTGGTTCACATACAGTATACCAACACACTAAACTAGTAATCTCAACATTACAAAACAGTACAAAACAACACACCATAAAATATATATCAGAGAAAAACACAAAAACAACACGATTGAGACTTGGTAGTGTGCTTGTTTAATGGTATTTACTGTGTAAATAAATAAAGTGATTCCTTTTGCACGTTTCTGTGGCTAGAGGAGGGAGGGATAAATGTTCTGAATCACATGCTAATATTTTATTTGCTATTACATTTAGTACACTTACACAAGGTGTTATATGGTTCTACAAGACAACCTCATTGTTTCTGTGTCCTCAGACATCCGAGAGCTCATTCAGGTGGACGACGTGATGGAGGACCATTCTCTCAGATTTGGCCCTAACGGAGGCCTGGTCTTCTGCATGGAGTACTTCGCTAACAACTTTGACTGGCTGGAGGAAACCCTGGGTCATGTAGAGGATGACTACATACTGTTCGACTGCCCAGGTAAACATTGTGACAGAGGCATGCGGAAGACAGTGCAAGATGGATTTACCCCCTTCTGTATGTGTAATACTGTGTATGGCCCAGTATTTTGAGAGCTGAAAGCAAGTGATTTGATGGGTGGTGAGATGGGATGTCATCTGTTCTGTTAACACACATTGTACTATAGGAAAAATTATATAAAATAAAAGCTTTTAGGTTGTGTTTGATGAGCAAGACGGCTTGTGTAACATGCATTACAACTAAAGGAGAACATGAATTCATTTAAGACAGAAAACTAGTGAACAGGAGATACTACGATGTAATTTGCATGGTTTTCATTACAGCATTGTGGCCATGAATTACTGTGTCAGTTGTATTTACATCAGCACTACAGATACAGCATTGTCCCAGTTTTGGAGCCATGTTTTCACAGCTCTAACACAGTTTTGACAAGTGGCTTGTTTTTGCAGGTCAGATTGAACTTTACACACACCTCCCTGTAATGAGGCAGCTGGTGGAACAGCTCCAGCAGTGGGAGTTTCGGGTGTGTGGGGTCTTTCTGGTAGACTCCCAGTTCATGGTGGAGTCTTTTAAGGTAACAGACGATCTCCCCAGTAACACACCTAATTTCTGCACAGAAGTACGCTTACTTTAGTGATAAAAGCAAGCATGAAGCCTCACATCTTCCCTCTTCTCGAACTGCAGTTCATCTCAGGAGTCATGGCTGCCCTGAGTGCCATGGTGTCATTAGAGATCCCTCAAGTAAACATCATGACAAAAATGGACCTGCTTAGTCCCAAAGCCAAGAAGGAAATTGAGAAGTAAGTTTCATATGAGGAAAGTACAACAGTGTTATGTGTGTTCAGCTCACATGAAACCTGCAGAAAAGATGATTACCCTTACTGTTGGCACTAAGACCCAAGTAGTAACTAGTGAAGTGTATAGTGTTTGAAGTTCTCTAATTAAAGAGAGTTATTTAATAGTCTCAACCTTAGTTATGGAGGTTTTCAAAACCTAAACCTAGCAAAAGACGAAAGTCAGCTATTCTTGAAAAGCTTGCAAATAAAACAGGTTTTCACCTGGAAGCAGCACTCATTATGTTTCGCTTTCTTTTTCACTAGATACCTGGACCCAGACATGTACTCAATGATGGAAGATAACTCCAATACCATTAGAAGCACAAAGTTCAAGAAGCTGACTAAAGCCATCTGTGGTTTGGTAAGTGAAGCCCTTAATTTGATACTGCATTTTATTTTATATCAGAATTAAGACATTTTTTTAGGAGACAGTCTCTCTGTCTGTGTTTCCAGATTGATGACTACAGTATGGTGAGATTCCTGCCTTTTGACCGCACAGATGAGGAAGGTATTAACATAGTACTGCAACACATTGACTTCTCTATACAGTATGGAGAGGACCTGGAGTTCAAGGAGCCAAAGGTGAAGAAACAAACAAAAACACAATAAAATAAAATATAATTTAACAGTATGTTGTAAAGTAAATACAATGCATTTGGCCATTATTATAATATTATTAATTTGTTTGTTATTCCCATCCTTTCTTTTCCTACAGGAGGTTGATGAAGAGCCTGCTAACCTAAATTATGATGAGACTTTTCAAGTGGATAGCTGAGGAGTAATGTGGCTCAAGGATTTCTGTAGAAAAAGAGACTTGTCAGAGTTAAAACACATTTGAGGCTGATGAAGAACCCAGATACACTATGTGAAGAATGGCATGTGACTGCAAGGACACCAAGAAAGGGAAAAAGACGACTCTGGAGATTATGAATATCTTGTGTCATGTGTTTTTGTGTGCCGCTCTGATGACTCAAGAAATTTGTGATTTCAGCCCATTCATGTTTCATTATTTCAGGACAATGTTGAAGTTTAAATAGTTGATATTAAATACATTTATTAATGCTATTTTTTTAAATAAAATGTTACACAAAATATACACTTGTCTGCCTGTGTGGAGAAAAAAAAAAGCGGCTTGTTAGCGCCCCCATGTGGCCGCTACGCCTCATAACATGTAGCCACTTCCTGTAAATCTGAAGGGTGGGACAGGCGGAAGCTGGGTCCAACAGTGCTACTATTTTTCTGTCGCTGAGCAGTTGGACTGATATTTATCACTCAACATGCCGGTGAGTAAATCTTACATGATTATTGATAAGCAGAAGTTTGTACTGTGCTGTTTAGAGCATATAACTTGCATAGAAACTCCGCTGGGTGACTCAAGGGCCTCCGAGTTTACGTTAGCTGTGATGACGAGTCTCGTTAGCATAGTTTGCTAGCTGTGTTAGCATTTTCTCGCAATTTAGTGATGATGGATATTTCAATAATCATAAAGTCACCGTTGTAACCTTTCTGCAAATTATTCTTAGTTAAGTATAAAATACATTGTTTGGTATCGTGATAGCGTGGCCGTTACAACAGAGGTGACGGTAGCAGAGATGTCACCGATGCTATCCGACAGAAATGTACCTAGCAAATATACAGTATGTGACTGACAGCAACCTTTTCTTCCTTTTGTAAGGCGTATCACTCAAGCCTGATGGTCCCCGAAACCAGGTTGGTGGGGAATATGGCTTTGCTTCCCCTCAAAACCCAGTTCAAGGGACCAGCCAGAGGAGACGGTAAGGCTGTATGGTCGTTTTAATGAATACAAAGTGGAGCCAACTCCTCTTGATCACAGAAACACATAGGCCTACGTTATGTTTAGCTTTTAATGGCTTATTCACTTGCTTGAGTCAGTTCAGTGCCGTGTCTATACCTTGTTATGACACGTTGCTCAGTTCCTGATACATGTTTCAGCTTCACTTCCATATATGGCCTGAAGAGTGCATCCTTAAGTTTTACTTCTTCATTTATATCTCTTGATATTTCCAGCTTTTCAGTGTCTGTAAAGCTTGGAAGTGAGTGTCCCTCTCAGATTTTGTATAAATGTTGGAGTATTGTACATATCACCTATATGCCAATTTTTAAGCTATTGTAAACTGGAAATTATTGTATAATATTTGACACAAGCAATGGGGTTTGGCTACTTGGAGTGGTTTCTCAGCAGCCTGTATGTCACAAATCAAACATACAAACATGTTACCACGTAACAAAAAAAGATGCGGTGATCACATCAGGAAATGACTCTGCATTGATAAACATACTGTAGTTTGACAGCTCTTATAAATGTAAATTGTTCAGTTAATATGTATTGAATTGAGCCTTTTTATTTATATGTTTTGTTTTTTTTCATTTCAGGCATAGAGTCAGACATTATTGATGAGGCTATCTACTACTTCAAGGCCAATGTTTTCTTTAAGAACTACGAAATCAAGGTAAGGAATGTACTGTCGCTCTTATTGGCAGCTTGCATGTATCCCTCATTTAAGGAAGTGTTTAAAGAAAATTAACATTTGTTTCCGTAAAACGTTCAAGACATTTTGCTGCCTGCAGACATTTGACAAAGCCAAATCTAACAAAAAGAAACACCAAAGACTTTTAGAATTTGTTTTGACAGTAAGTTATTTGGGTGAGGTACAAGTATGTCCCTCATTAGTGTGCTTGTTCTTCCACATGCCCCAGCTTGCTTTTTCCCATTCCCCTCAGCTATGCATAGTTGCTCAGGATTTAAACTACGCAACCTTTAAATGTTCAGACCTGGCTGCAACTCTACTAATTACAATTACATTTATACTTGACCAAATAAACAAGTCTTATAAGTCTTTAGTCCAGGTATTTCAGCCAGTAATGTGTGCGTTTGTGTGTTGTTTCTTTCAGAATGAGGCAGACAGGACGCTGATCTATGTCACACTGTACATTTCAGAATGCCTAAAGAGGCTACAGAAGGTAAATTGCATATTTGTTAATGTTACAGTGGTGGACGTCTGCACTTTACACTGGCTTCATGCAAATTTTTATATGTTTAGCAGTAATTAAAAGGCTTGTGCTAAAGTAGGGGTTCTCAACCAATGGCTGAGGACCCACAAGGGCTTACCAGGTGGTTTTTAGGGAGTCATTAAATGATAAGTAGAATGTGAATTGTTTTTCCTCACACACGGGGAGGAAGAATTAGCTGCTTGAATGCCTGTTCAAATGATTGCTTTAGTAAAACAGGTGAGCTAACCCTTTGCATTGGTGTTGCTCTTTATAGTGCAGCTCCAGGAGCCAGGGAGAGAAGGAGATGTACACTCTCGGCATCACTAACTTTCCCATTCCTGGAGAACCTGGCTTCCCTCTCAACGCTATGTATGTTAAACCTACAAACAAGCAGGAGGAAGGTAAGAAACGGCACCATAAACTAGCTCTGATACCTGTTGGGCTGTCTCCGTTTACCAAGCATAAAAAGAAAACCAAAAAAACAGTCATGCTCAGTTGGACATTTAATCATATTACTACTGATTGTTAGCAGCAATTAAGTCATTTCACTTTGCAGTGAATCATAATTGTCACAACTGTGCCTGTTCCTTTTACTTCTGAATATTAACACTGGCTTAAAGAAAATATAGATTTAAAAAAAAAAAAGTGATGACAATACTGGTTCTGCAACCTTTTCCAGAGACTATGAGGGCGTACCTCCAGCAGATACGCCAGGAGACCGGCTTGAGGCTATGTGACCGCGTGTTTGACCCCCAGACAGACAAACCCAGCAAGGTGAGTCCCAACATTTCCAAAATAACTACTACAGCTTTATACGCACATAGCACTTGCACCAGGTAATTGGCAATGCTGATCTGGTTTCAAAACATGACAAGCAGGGTGCATCTGTCATACCGGCTCTGACCCACATTTGCTATATTTAAATGAAACTATCCGGGCTAATGTAACCTTTATTCAGAATATAATCATTGAGTTAACTGCATGTAAGGCAGTTTAAGTTGTAATGTGAAACAAGGCTTTGTTACTCCAGAAGAGGACATCATAGAAAATTGAGCTATAGTTGTTTCACAAGGGTCTCTATCCAGATTTGCTCCAGCACATCCACTGTATCAATATATTGTATATCAACATATTAAGTACAGGTTCAGCATAAAACAATCTGTATCCTGTTGTCTTGTATTGTGCCCAGTTGTTATGTTTAGGTAGTTTAAGTGCAGAAGCTTCAGACACTTTTCTTAACAGAGCTGTTTCTTTCAGTGGTGGGTGTGCTTTGTCAAGAGGCAGTTCATGAACAAGAGTCTGTCTGCTCCTGGCCAGTGAATGACTCGGGACCCAGTTTCCATTCTACACCTGCAAGATGGATCTCCTTTGGGTGGGGTGGGAGGGGTTTGCTTTTGTGTTGCTAAGATGATTTTATACTCTTTCAGTTTACGGATGTCTGGATGTTGATCATATTGAGCTGGTGCTTAATTCAATAAAGCAATCATGAAGATTGGGAAATAATGTGGTACTGTGTTTTGTTCTTATTGCAGTTTACACTGAAAAAAAGGAAGCATACACATTGAGGCTTGGTTAACAGCAGCTGTGAATGAAGTTCAATCTGAAAAGTTAGTTCAGTGAGCTGTAGCCACGTCTGTTAAGCTGTATAGTGGAGGAGTAGAAACATTTCACCAGTCAATGTCCACAATGAGGTTTATTACTACTTTTCACAATGTATCATTCATTTATAAACTGGGTGCAACTGCAAACCTATTATTCATCAAATGTCCTTAAACATAAAAATTGTTATTGTTTAGCTCTTAAGTCATGTGATCAGCAGATCATTCTGTGGGTGGTATAGGCTTTTCTCACAGGACATTTTGGCTTATAGTAGGAAATGCACAGGTGTTACTAATCACATTCAAATGGCTCCATTCTTATGGTGTTCTCGCTATCTGAAGACTTCCTTTAATCTGTGTGTGTTTTAGGGTGGATTGAAATGCTAGAAAATTATTTAAAAAAGGTTCCATTCCTTTAAGTGTCCCAGTAAGCCATGACAGTGAGCCAGAAGCAGCTAGATGGAATTGAACCATCATAATGTTATTATACACAGCTGTGCGTTTCCTACTGTGACATGTCAAAATGTCTTCATGAAAAAGATCTATTTAAAGCGCTACTGTACAATATCAACACACCGTCTCTCCCATAGGCAAGGTGAATGCATTTTCTTTGTTGGACAGTTTTTCCAAGCAAGGACAAATAGTTAATATTTACATAGGTAAAAAAAACAATGTAGCATGTTAATTAAAATTTTTATCTGTGTGTTCTCTTTGGTTTGTCCACAATAGTTTTTTCCTGGATTCAAAACAAGCCTTCAGATGCAGTCCTTATTGAAGATAGGTTTCCTTCACTGGCAGTCAAAGTTAAGGCAGCCCTGGGTGATTAAGTTCCCCCCTCAGGGAAAGAAGGAACATATTCTCTGCAGAACACATGGGGTGTGCAGATTTCTAGCTCTTTAATGACTGCAAACGCTCCAAAATTGCATAATTGATTAAATAACCGTAGACTGGATGGCTCAGTGTGGCAGGTTGAAAATTATAATAAAAACCTCCATAACAGACGATATGCATCTAAAAATAATCTCACGCTAAATAAATAGGTAAATATAATGTAAACTAACTAGAAAATGGGGTATTTATCAGAGGGGATAATGTCTCCTAAAATCTGACGAGTATGTACATAACAGAAAGAATTAGGCTGTAAAGTTCATCGTTCATGTGAGTGAAATTCTGATGCTTGATCAAAAATAGTGTCTTGTGAAACTGATGTTGGTAAATTGAAAAGTAAAATGGAACTTTTGGCAGCATGAATGCCACTGCCTTTCAGCAATATTCATAAATATCAACAACAACTCTCAGACTGCAAGACACAAATTAGTAGAGAAATATGGGTTTATACGTTTTTTTTCCCTGTGATTCTTTTTCTTCTTTAGCCAACTTTAGTGTAACCACTTGTCAAATCCCCTGTGCAGTGCCAACCTGAAACACAATGAACACCTCAGTTTTGTTATTATCATTGGTTAATGTCATGTAAACCTACAGCACTATACTTACATGGTTTTACAAGGAAAGACATCACCTAGATGAGCAGCAACAGTAACTTCACAGATCTCAGTCATTTCTTCACAGGTCCATAATACTCCATAATCTTACTGTGTGCAATTACACTATGATGAATCCTGACAGGTGGTTGTACTTACTGTGTTGATGACTGGAGTGAGGCCTTAGTCAAAAGCCATCTCTTGACTCCTCCGCACACAGCGTGCCACCTTTTTCTTAAAAGCTCCTGCAGGATCATCCCGCCACTCTTTCTGCAGGATATTAAATGCACAAAAACTCTTATCAACAACCTGTACTTCCTCTTGTAGTTTGTCTCCAACTACTTCTTGACCACACATTTTGCACAAAAAGTTCCCAGCACAGCTGAGTGATAGATGTTTACTTCATTTCAAACTTGAGTTTGAACTATTGCCTTTTTCTCGTCTTCAGGCAGCACCTTTGATAAGCCCTTTAAATCAAACCAAGACTCACCTTGGCCTCGACAGACTGTGATTTGCCACGTCACTCAGCCCACTTGTTTGGATTTCCATTAGAAATTGACAAACTGATTAAAAGACTAAACTGTGGTGACTTTAACGGCCTTTAACCTTTGGATACTTTGCACCCTTCTCCACTTGTATACATATTGACACAGAGATTATAAATAAAACATGTCCTATTCAGATTTGACTGTGTTTATCTAAATACTCAAATTAAGTCTGGAACATACACATCACCGGTAAAAAGTCTGCAAACTAACCCCAGCTTCAGAGCGCCCTTGTGTGAGACAGTGGGTACTTACAGCTGCATCCACATTGGCAGGAGAGTCTCCATTGGGGTCTGCCAACATGGAGATAACGCTGATCATGATGGTCTCTACTGTATGGATTGGCAGCCAGCGCTCCTCAGGCTTCTCATAGCCATACTTGTCCTCGCCAGGTTCATGCAGAATGGAGATGCAGACATCGCCATTTTTGGCCACTGGCAGAAAACAGGAATACACATATTACTGACATGTTTGTACTAAAGCAGAAGAGCAGATACTATACTGCAGCTCTGCAAAAGTCAAACCTAACACATTTAATCGTGAAGCCAGTTAAGAGACTTTTAATATAGAACTGTAGCTGCAAACTAATATACTCACAGAAACTAGTAGCCGCTGTTTCAGTTTATTGAAATGCCAATACAGAAATTTGAGATTACTCCCCAATTTCTTAAGCCATTCTCGCCAAAAAATGGCTTCTGTCAAGATACTGTTGATAGAATCTGATCTTAAAAATTTTAAAATAATGTTGTTTTTCTTTGCAATGGAAAATCAACATCTAAGTGATTGTTATAGCCATTTTCAGCACTTCACAGCAGTATTTACATAGGCTACCCCTAACATCTGTTTCCACACTAATGGCAGACAAAAAACAACACTGATCTGGAATATTTTCTTTGATACAGATTAATTACAGATACAGTACTGAGTTAGTTCTCACCATTTGGATGCCAGATTTCAGTGATAAACTTCATCTTGGGAGGCCTCAAAGGATAGTCACGTGGGAAGGACAAGGTGGCTTTGAAGAAACCTCCTTCACTACAGATGACAAAGAGGTTAGAGGTGTTAAAGATGTGCACTAGGGATTATGAGTGAATATCCAGCTCAACTACAAGTGAATGAAAGTTCCCTGGTAAATCACTTCACTCACAATAGTGTGTCCTGGGGTCCAATGACGACCACTTCCCACTGATAGATGTCATCATCATCTACAAGACCCGCAGAAAAGCCTTCCACTGGGTTCTTGTTGAGCTCTGAGATTTAAGTTGCAAATAGTCTGATGTAGCTTAAAAAACAGCTTAAACGTTTATCAGGTTTTTGCCAAACATAAAGTATATCAACATGGTTAGTTGATGTGTGTGTGCGTGTGTGGTGATTTTGAAATGCCTTCAGTAATTTACTGAGCAACAACTGCTAACGTTAGCCTTAGTCATCTCCTCTCTAACAGATGTCTGGCACGCTATCTACAAACGTGCATTTTGCAACTTTGTTGTCACTAGCTATATCTGTCTGTACGTAACAACGTAAGCTAGCCAAATAAAACAACAGCGAAATTAAACGCAGCTGTTGCTCTCGTTTGGTAATTTAATATACAGTAAAATAAGCTCTAGTAGCAACAGTTAGCCAACTTACCTGCTAATTGTTTACGTAGTAACAACGAGGATTGTTCCGTCATTTTACAACTTTATCTTTTTAACCTTGTTATTTGTATTAATTAACGCCAACTAACTGTCAAACTGTCAACACAGTTAAGTTAAACATCGGGCAAAGAAGGTAAAGCACACCGTCCACGTTTTCTCGTGTCTGACAACACTAATACTATGGGTCAAAAAATGGTCAGCGGAAGAAAGCTGAGCAGTTATTTTTGCCCTCAGTTTAAACTCTCAGGCAAACCTCGCTTCCAGGGTGCATTGGTCCACCAATTAAATGAAAGTTAAAGTCAGAGTAAACGCCATGGCTGGGATACAGGGCAATTAATTGTGGCAAAAGAGCTGGGATTTCTTGCTCACATAGCCAAAGAGGTGCTGCCTGTAAGACCTAGACCAGGGCAACAATGCCTCCTAGTTCACTTTTCTTCTTCGTGTGGCTTTTCAGCAGGCTACACTCCCATTGGTGCATTACTGCCTCAAACAGTTTGTAATGAATACTACACGTTCTCTGTTTGCATGCTAGACCTCACATCCCGAGGTGCAGACCAAAAGTATGTGGATGCCACTGTCCATATACTTTTGTTTACTTTGGGTGTGGGGCTATCTTCAATCATTCAATTATATTTTAAACAATAGTGTGCTTCCAACACAATTTTTGGGAACAGATGGGGAAGGCCCTTTCCTCTTTCAACATGACAATGCCCCCATTCACATAGAAAGTTCCATAAAGAAATGGTTTTCCCAGTTCAGTGTGAAGGAACTTGACTGGCCTGGACACAGGGCCACGCTGCAGCTACCATTGCTGACACTGAGGTGTACACTGTCCTTTGTATTTTTTATGGGAATTTCAGGGTTTTAGCAACTGTGGGGGAGTTTTAATTCCATAATTTACAAAAACCTACCATGGTGAGTATTTTACAGGCTAATTCTAGTATTGTTAGACTCTATATATATTAAAATTTGACTACTTTAAGGCCAGTTAAATTAAAACTGCAATAAAATCATTCAGTATTTCCCCACCACAGTTATATTCCTGGTAGTGTGAAGTAAGCTTTAACAGCATTTCGATCATCATGTTGGGAAATTAAATTCACAGAAAATAAAACAGTAAACTGAATAAAACAAATATGAAAAA
This sequence comes from Maccullochella peelii, assembly GCA_002120245.1. Lineage (NCBI taxonomy): Eukaryota > Metazoa > Chordata > Actinopteri > Centrarchiformes > Percichthyidae > Maccullochella > Maccullochella peelii. Next base: position 94,833 of record LKNJ01001825.1, on the reverse strand, counting down.
TCCAGTTTGCTCGAAAATTGGGGCTATGGCCCTACCAGCACAGAGCTCTGAACTCAACTCCATCAATTGGAACGCCAACTAAAACCCATGTCTTATTGCCCACCATCAGTGCCCAAACTCACTAATGCTCTTGTGGCTAAATGGGAGCAAATCCCTACAGCCAGGCTCTAAAATCTTTAGGAAAGCCTTCTCAGAAGAGTTGAGGCTGTTATAACAGCATGTTTTGGAATGAGATGTTCAGCAATCACAGCAATGGGTGTAAAGTTGAGGTGTAAAAATACTTATAGAGAACAATTAATTACTGCTTTGACAGATCTCCTACAGATCAGAGCATGTTTCATGATATGGCTATAGTAATACACCTGTGCTGGATAATACACACAAAACCGATCTCTGTTCTTCCCTAAACTGTATTTAAGCAGTCCATGAGGATGTGATGAATGATCTCTGCAATTACAGTCATTCATGCCTTTCAATCTGAGCTCAACTCTGTGTAGCCTGTAAAACAATGTCCCCATCTTAATTGCCTTTATTTCCTATTATCGCTTACCTACAAAACGTGTGCCCTGCTGAAATAATGGCATACCATACTCTCCTTCTCCTGCTCCCTCTGCCTTCTGCTTGTTGTTTTTTCCCCGACTATATATCGCTTTCAGGTCCCTCCAAGGCAGCTTTCAAATCCAATTCATCTCACTCTCTTCTTTACTGGCTTCATCCACGACCTCATCCACAATGCCTACTTGTGCTTGAATATTTAAAAATACCAAAGCATAGCCACTCAATAAAATACCACAAAAAAAAACCCGAATTCAGGCTTGACCAAACATCATCATCCCCCTAGCAGTGCTGTCAGTGCATCAGCTAAAGAAAGTTACTTGTCTTACCCTGGTGAAAACAAGACAATCCCTCTGGCAGCAGCCTTTCCTAAATAATCATATATACTTAAAATCTATCTGGGAAAATCTGCAGGTGCAATACCCAGTTCACCTGTAGGCTTTTCATAACCTCATCATCATTTGGCTTTCCACAATCCTCTTTCCTTATTTGGTAACAGTTATGTTGTAACACAGCGCCATGACCTTTCTCCACCCTACTCAAGCCCAGCTCTTCAACTTGTTCTTGTTTTTCGGGGTGAACATAAAGCTAATGTTGTACACCTTGACACCTTATATATTTCCTTGTATGCCTTAATGGTATTCCAACTATGTAACCTTGCTTCTCCAGCTTGTAAACATTTACTATCCTCTCCGCGATCTTAAACATTACAGCTGCCAGTTCAATTGGCTTGTATGAACCCGAGTATGTGACACGCTTTCCTGGTTTTAAAACAGAAAAACTGCATGTTTTCCCTTGACATTTAACAATACATCGTGTAGCCTCTAAAACATCTCATTGCTAAGGTCATTCATTACGTAAATGATTTTCCGTCAGCTTGCTAATGACCCATGCAGTTTGTCCAGGAAAAAGCACATGTTTGGATCAGAGTTTTCCTAATTTGTCACACATTGGATTCCCTTAAAATTGTGTCCCCATCTTCTAACACAATGTATTCTAACACCATTCTTTGACACTTTGACTATCATTTATTCTACTTGATATTCTCTCACAGCTCTCTGGGCTTTATTCCTTTCACCATCTGCGTTATCACAAGTTCCATTCCTCCATGGTGCAACAAACTGTAAAAGAACCAGCTTATCCTCAAAAGCATGAACAACTCTTTGAATTTCCTCATGGGCCCATTAGCAGCAAAATATATAACATACCCCCACTACGTCATTGTCTTGAACTCATTTGTATCCTGACTGACATCCTCACTTATGTCTTATGTCACTTATGTCCCCTGACAACCTTGGATTCCTCCAGGAACGTGTCTGCTGTTTCAACCAGCACTCCAGTCACCTCAGGTCTTTTACTGACTTGTTTGTTTTTTGCTCACAGGCACCCATCATAAATGCACAGAAAAGAAAGGTTTTTTTAATCAAATATGTATCAGGAGGAGTTTCTACTTGAGTTGGTCTAGAGGGTGATATTTTCCTGCACGCTCACAGATCCTGCTGTCACCCTCACTGCTTTTAAAAAAGCTTTTTGCATATGATCCTTGACATCTCCCACATCGTCTCGCATCCCTGCAGACTACAATAACCTCCAACATTTGAAAGAGTAAATATATAAATTCTTCAGTTTGTCATAAAGCATAGCATTAAGTCAGGCAGAATAAGTCATGCTTGCAGTAGCTGATTTGCATCAGCTGTTTGATTCATGCTGGTTGGCTATCAGCAGACTAGTATACTACGTTCAGTCATATTCATGCAGATGTACAGCGTGACCATTATAACTTCTCACTATTACTCTGCTGATTTGCTCAGGCCAAAATGTAATGTGTATATGTGTCTATTAATGGGGGGATTAGTTCTTCTAACAGAATCCTTGTTGCTACTCATAATCTTTGAGAGTTCCTTCAAAGAACAGACCCTTTTCTGCCAAACCTAACTGTATAACCATTTGCTAGTCAGTTCCATGATAGAAGTCTCTCTGACACTTGTTGGTTTGGAATTTTCTCTTTTGGGGTCTTAAACTGGTACACTGATGCAGTCTTGTCTCATTGTAAACTCTTTGATAATTATATATTTTAAGAAAAAATCTGTGTCAACAACATAAAAGATACATTTTTTTGCCTTTAATACTGCCTGGCATGTAGCTGTCAAATATCCTTTCATTTTCAAAGCCCCTTGAGGCAAATTGTGATTTGTGATATTGGACTTTATGAATAAAATATCCTTTCATTTAAGAATGCTACAGTACTTTCACTGGTTTATTTGGGCTTCCACCATTTATTTGCCTCTATCTGTAACATGTAAACAGAACCAGCTACAAATTGTCAGATGGTGCGATAAGCAAAATGCTGATTAAAAAGTCCATTCCAATTCATTTATTTATTCCAAAGAAGCAATAAAGAATGACAAACACACCAGAAATGACTACAGGGGGGTAATGTAGCAATATCTATTTTACAACAGAATGTAATGGGGCTTTTGGGAAATGTAGTCGTGGAACATTGGACCAGCTCTTTACCCTTGCAGGGTTACTAGAGGGGTCATGGGAGCCCATCATCCAGTCTACATGACGTTTTGTGGACTTGGAGAAGGCTTACAGCCGTGTCCCATGGGGAGTCTTCTGGGGGGTATTGCAGGAGTATGGGGTACCGTGGCCGTTGCTACAAGCCATCCGGTGCTTATAAAACCGGAGTGAGAGCTTTATCCGTATTCTTGACATGTTCTCAGTGGGTGTTGGACTCCAGTGGGTGTTGGTGCAGCCAGAGGGAGGAGAGTGTCCAGTTTGGGGACCTAAGAATTGCCTCTCTGCTCTTTACAGATGATGTGGTTCTGTTGGCTTCATCAGACCATGACCTTCAGTATGCATTAGGGTGATTTGCAGTTGAATTCTCTTCTGGTTCTCTGCTGGAAAAAGATGGACTGGTCCTTGGAGTATGGGTAATTTCGATTTACCAGTCGATCTACGTTCCAACCCTCACCTATGGTCATGAGCTTTGGGTAGTGACAGAGAGAAGGAGACTGTGGATATAATAGGTCGAAATGAGTTTCCTCCATAGAGTGGCTGGGTTCATCCTTTGAGATAGGGTAAGGAACTCGGAGTAGAGCCGCTGCTCCTTCCCGTCGAAAGGAGCAAATTGAGGTGGTTTGGGCATCTGATCAGGATGCCTCCTTGGCGCCTCCCTTTGGAGGTTTTCCGGGCACGTCCAACAAGTAGGAGACTCCAGGGTAAACCCAGAACACGCTGGAGAGGATGTATATCTCATCTGGCTTGGAGTTCCTCGGGAACCCCCAGGAGGAGCTGGAAAACTTTGCTGCGGAGAGGGATGTCTGGACTACCTTGCTTTGTCTGCTGCCACCACAACCCGGCCCCAGATAAGTGGCAGAAACTGGATGGATGGAACACTGAGCGCTAACAATACCACTGGGATAAGACAGAAACTATACTTACTGTATATATGCAGGTCTCATTTGTAAAAGGTAATGATGCCATTAAATACCGTATCATTAGGCAGTAATATAGTACATTGATAGAAAATGTGCTGCATGCATTTACCTCTGTGCATGTTATCAAGGACTGCACTGAAACCAGAGGGAGGAAATATACAGAGCTCTGGTCAGTAGCTAATAGCAGGTCATTTGTTGCATTGATTAGAGCTGTCTCTGTGCTGTTCTGAGGTCGAAACCACATTTGAGTATGCTATTGATACTCTTTAAACTGAGAAAGGGAATGAGTTGCTGACCTACACCTCTTTCCTTGAGAATTTACTATGAAATGGAAGATTAGACCTCTTTAAAAGTGCCTTGAAAAATGCCCACTACCTCTGATTGAATTGTACCCTTAGAAGCCTGAAACCTTGAAATCAGAAATGTAATCATTGTATTTTCACTAAAATGTCATACAGGTCTGATGAGAAAAAAGATCAAGTGGCAGATTGTGACTGAACTGAATTGAATTATTTATGTTTATTTCAGCCTGGTTGAAGATAGAGCTTGTCAGAGCTAGGGACGACTTACCCATTAAGGCAATTCACTACTAGGTTAGAAACACAACCAACTTTCAAACAATTTGGCCAGTCGTGTGTGACCTTAATACCATGGAGCTAAATTTCACACACTCTCCTATTATTTGGCATTGGATATATCACACAAACAACTTTATGTCTTTATGGTCCCAGACTTTTACTGTCTGTGTAATCTTTTCACCTACCAAGTCAAAAAAAAGCTCTAAACATAATCTTTAAAGAGATTGTCTGATGCGAGTGTCTGGCTCTCTGAACTCAGCAGGTAACACTGTATCTTTGAATGCTGAAAGGGATTTAAGGCTCAAACACAAGTTTGAGCTTTAGGCACTGCTGTTCATAAAAATAGTTCAGGTGGACCAGCACTTGCTGATTCAAGTGCTACTCAACATAGATGGTTATATCATTCATGAAAATATGATCAAAGCTAAACTAGATTCCCAAGGTTATACACAAATAGATTCATGTCATCACCTGTGAATTTGACCCTGTGTATTGTTGTTTTTAATGTGTTTTAAACGGAACTGCAAAAATCTTAGATTATTTATTGCATAAAGCCAGTCCACAGAATGCAACTGACTTTACTACTACTCATGAAACTGCAAAATAGTGTTGTGAGAGAAAGTCACTGTCATGGTGCTAAAGCAATTAACAGAAAGGTTGTTAATAATAACTCTCTTTGGACTACCACAACGATTTGCTGCCTGGAACCAACAGTGTTTTTTTCCCCCCAGACCAATGGGGATGTTGAACTATGTACACCTTATTATTATTTAGGAAACCAAGTAAAGTAATTAATAGACTCAAACCTCAGAGGCGCAGAAATGATGTGCTAATCTCCATCTGTTTGTTTTTTCAATCTTTGACGCACATTGTGTCAAAACTATTGCCATGAAATTTGCAGCGCACATTCTATCAAGCACCAGTAGGAAGAGAACTATTGATTTTTGACCCTCTGACCTTTCCTCTAGCAGTGTTTGTTAACTACAAGTGCTGCAGTATCTAGGCTCAGGAACAGGAGACCCAATTACTGTCTTGACTGTTTCTGGCCAGCCCATATGAACAAAATTAAAGTGTGTTTCAGTAGACATCCATGAAACTGCAATCAATCTAGACTAATTCCTTCACCATTATTCATGAAATGTAGTTTATCAGAATTTACTGGGCCAATGGCCTCTGTTTAGCAAATGTTTTTATTTTAACTTTAATTTAAGCAGTTAATTACTTAAGTAGCAAGGTTATAAATCAAATTCTCACATGTAATTTCATAATTTTAACACTAAATACAAATATTAAGCCATTACTCATAAAAACTGGTTATTTGGAAGTCCAGGCAATTATTGTTTTTATTACCCTTTGGTGATCGTTTGGTTTTGAAGTGAGAACCTTTGATGAGTCCCTCAGAGTTTATCCACCTGCACAGACTCCTGATTGAATTCTATCTTTGCTTTTAATCACTGAACCTTTTCGACGTGTGTGTTTTAATCACATGTGTGTGGGTTTTGGAAATGTATTGATTTACAACGCTGCACTGTGGTTTGTAGTCAAAAGAGAGAGAGGCCTAAAATATTTGTATTTTATTCAGGCAAAGTTTCTTTGCAAAATATTTCCTTCGATCGGTTGTAAAAACTGATTTGATTTTAACTTCAGTTCCTTTGCTTTTGTTTTCTTCCCTGCGGATCGGAAGGGCTCACTTCTTGTATGCAACAAATTGCATCACTACGGGGCTCACTGAAGGGAAGACATCAAGGAAGGGCTGTATGCTGTAGAACTGAGTGCATCCTGTTTGAATGTTTCAGCACCATGGACAGAAACATAGAGGGAGATGTGGCTTTAACTGAACTACCTCCTCTTTCACTTTTCCCTGCATGATATACAATCAGTACGCTTATGAATCTTCATCATTTACTCCATAACTGACAGATGTAGTGTCACATAGCAGTAATCCTCACATTTATCCAAGGAGAAGCATTATAATATGATTTTTAGAAAGAGTACTGTACATACATGCTATCTACAAAAAGTGAGTACTTTTACACTAATTTCGTTGTCATCCTTGCATTTCCATGAAGGCCACAGAAGACATTTTGGCTAATAACCTTCTTTCAGATGAAACTGATTTGAATAGAAGCACTATATAGACTTGAATCTGTATCGCAGCTACATAAGACCTAGCAGCCATCAGTCAGCCGGGGCCACTTTGTACTGGCTCAAGTAAACGCCATTATCTTTAGAAAATGCTCACATGTCTCCAACAACATCAAATTGGCTCATTTGCTGTTTTTAGTTTTATTTAAAGAATTTAATTTCCTTTGTATGGGAAATTATACATACTGTAAATGTGAAATTCATTATTGCATATATTATAGGAGGTTGCATGTACCCCACCTCACCACTCAACCACCAGCAAAGAAAATAATCACCTCTGGGAGTAGGCAGACTACAAGAATAAATAGATAAATAGACAAACTGACAAATGATCCAGATCAGGTTTTCTTTATGCTCAACAGTCATGTTTGCCAGTGGTTGCCATAGAATTGACTTCAAAAGAAAAAGGAAGTTGTGTTATGATGTGAAATGAAAGCAGCCAGTAATGTAGAATTTTCATAATATATAAGAAGAAAAACATGAGGAGTAAAAAAACAAAGACATTCACTTTAATTTAAAAAGGTGTCCTGTTTTGTGCACTGTAGGTTGATGTTACCTTTCAATAGATGGCAGTGTGACCCACACTTTAGATGGAAAGCTTCTTCAAATATGGATGAGTTTAAGATTACAGCCTGCAACTTCTGTGATTTGAATTGTTTGACAGTTTACCTATTTGGTTTTCTATCTAGAGAAGGTTGCTGAGCATGCAGCTTGTTGTGCTATCTTGCCTGACAAACACACCAGGGAGCAGCCTACTGCAACCACTAGTGATTCCTGTAAAGTAAATGTGTGCGATAAGAACATCACTCTCCCTGTCCACCATCCTTCCTGATGATCTGGGGAACTGTGCCTGCAATCTTGCAGTTGCACAATGACTTTTCCCACTTTCCAGAACACAGACTCTCCTGTTATCCTGAAAATTTAGACTACACTTGATTCACCGTAGGTCAGGGCTTACAGGCCCATTATCTTCCGATAGACAATGATTATTCATTATATGTATGACAACTCCAATGGGAACAACACAAATTTATTGGACACAATCAGCAGAGTTTAAGAAAGTTAAAAGTGCATTTTGAGAGAAAACCTTGAAAGGACAATCATTTTCATGATAAAATTGTTGAATTCCAATTATATTTAGAGCAATTTCCAAAATAAAGTGTCTGACAAAAGAACAAGAAAGCAATTTTAAAAAAGAAAACAAACTAAAAATGAATCTGATATGTGGTAAAATCAGAAATTTGGCGATTTTAGTTTGATTATATGACAGCTCTGTGTAACTCTTGGCAGTGTGTGTTTTATTTTCACATTGATACACCCTGCTTTAAATAATGGAGTATTAAATTCCCCAGGGACAACTCAACACCCTGCATGGCTGATTACATCCTGCTTTGATTTAAACGCACTCATCCCTCACAAACATCACTGGAGTCCCACCATTCTGCCCGGAAATTAGAGAGCCAGTCAAAATGATTAATAAACGGCTGGTAAATAAATCCAATGTTGTCACTGTACAGCCGACACATCACACTCAGGGTTCCAATATCACCCTGCCTGTCCATGTTAGGGCAGAATCATAAAAGACGTGTATAACGGTTTCCCAGTATTTACAGAACTCTTCTAGACTATTGATGGTTTTGTTTTTCTCAACCTGCTCTCTATTGGTCAGCTGTGAATTATAAAGAGATAAGAAAGAAAAAGGACATCTGTTACTTAAAATAATTCTTTTTTTCTCTCATTTTTGGTCTCTAAAACTCCAATTTAACAATCTGAGTTGGAAAAAAAGACTTTTTTGTTACACTGCTCACAACTCATGTCCATAGTAAAGCCATGACTTGTGATGTAGGGTCACAAGCAGACTTTACTTCATTTTAAGGGGTAACAACCCAAAAAGGTTACTGAGTATAACTAACAAACAAAGGTTATATCTGATGCTTGACTTTTTAATTTAGGATAAATCATAGATTATAGGCAAATATGACACATAATAAAAACTAATGTATATACTTGTATGCAAAATAGACCTCGGATGTGTTTTTAATTACTTGTTGACATTTCAGTGCAGGACCTTTAAAGCCGCCTCTGTAAATACATACTGTGGAAAACTGGTACACTTGCTGCTTTGTGCTTATAGAAAACAATTGCCCTGTCACTGAACGTTGTCTAGTAAAGTAATAGGCAGAGGGCCCCCTCAGGCTTATGACCAGGAATAGCTGTCCTGATTGTCCTCTCAGTTGGTGGCCATGAATCAGAGGCTTCATGTGTTCAGTGTTCATCAGTGTTCTTATTTTTTCACTTACGCAGATCACAACAAGCTATGACACAGAGGAAAACAGAATTGATCAACAAGATTAGAGGAGGAAAACAAGATTGGCCTGGATAACGCGGCATCTAACTGAGATCATTTATGCACGCAAACGGGTTTAAAGAGACGCTGAGTGTGTAAAATTAGTTTAATATCCCCCTCAAAGCGCATTACACTCTTTTGAGAAAAGTATGATTATATGGTACCACACATGATTTTGGGCAGAAAAGCTCTTGATCCAGGGTGCATCAAGTGCCATTGATTTTAAATGGAAGACTTCTCTTTTACAGTTTTTTTTCCTGCTTCAAATGTTTTAGATCAAATCCCTGTTCATGGAGGAGATGATATAAGATATTCTCACACTTATTCTCATGCTACAGTTTTCAGCAGACATTTGTTTCAGTGGGTAATGATTGTTCTGAAGCATTTCAATGTATTTATTTTTCTTCTGTGAAAAGCCATTCTCTGTGTGTCCTAAAGAGTTATTTGCTCCAAAATAGGCTCAATGACCAATTCCTAAAATTCATTTACTATTGATGTTTTAGAGTGCACACGGGGGAAATTATCAAGTACAATGAGACTCGGGAGGCAGAAACAAGGTTACTGATAATCTCTGTCTGAGAAGCTGGATTTTGATTTATTACTCTGCAACATGACTGTAATGAACAGGTGGTGCACTCAGAACAATGGTTGGTATAATTGCGTTATTTCTCTTGCATCAATATGTCTGTATTCAACATAGTGAAGGTTTGTACAAATCTGCCGAAAATCAGACATTTTTACATCATATTTTTGAAAACTATACTTCAAATTTCTGTTTTCATTTAACACCTCTCCTGTTTTTGACACTTCTCACAGATATCTCTACAGCCTTTCATCCATCACTTTATTCTAAAGTGTTTGATTTTTCACACACAGGCATTACATTTGCCTTTTTTTATGCAATTTACCCAATCAGTGCACTCCGCTCTTTTTGTGTGGTTACTCCACTATTCACAGCCGGGGGTACTTGTACCCCAGGTGGTACTTCTAAAGTTGCCAGGGGTATGTGGAAACATTGGAGAGTTGCTCAACTAATTTGATTAAAAAGCTGAAACCGTAAAACAGCTAAAAGTAATGGATAAGTTGAAACAAGTAAAAGTAATGGAAAAATGGCTAAAATAGCTTAAATAGTTTAAATAGATTGCTAAAGCACTATAGCATTTTAAATAGTTAGCTTAAAGTAGTGGATAAATAACGGTGGAGATAGCTTAAACCAATGGATAAATGGTTGAGATAGTTAGCTTAAAGTAATGGATAAATGGTTAAGATAGCTTAAAGTAATGGATAAATGGTTGCGATAGTTAGCTTAAAGCAATGGATAAATGGTTAAGATAGCTTAAAGTAATGGATAAATGGTTGAGATAGTTAGCTTAAAGTAATAGATAAATGGTTGAAACATCCAACGTCTGCCACTCAAAGTGGCAGTAGTAGAATGCAAACACTGACAGTTCAATTGTAGGAAAAGATTATAACATCCACTGTTATGTCCATATATATTAGCCAGTTCAAATCAATTTAAATAAACACATTTGGAACATATCGATGAAAGGGTACTCTGTTGGGGGTACGTCTGACAAAAAGGTTGGGAATCACTGAACTAACCGGTTTGCTCCCCTCTCTTCCTAAGACCACACTAAAACCAATCATAATATGTAAACTGGAGAGTCTCCAATTTCCTTGGGTCTAGAATACGCTTGCAACACATGGCGATTGAGAACTTTCTGCCTTTTGTGCTGCCAGAGATTCCACATGAACCCTGTCACCCACATCAAGTCTGTACGCTAACTCACATGTCTAAACTTTCTCAGCCAGCAGCTTTGTATCCTCAAGAGCAAGATGATTGCATGCTGCAAGATACAGTATGTAGTTATTACATATTTTAATGCGGCGTAGGTGGAGTGGTAACCTCCACAAAAAAACTCAGAAGGTGAGAAAAAGTAACTTTAGGGCAGTTGAGATAAGATATAAATTTAAGATATAAATGTTATTTATTCTTTTCCTTGTTTTATAGAGTACCCAGCATACTTGCATGAAGCATGACATTAAGGTGTCCTACCAGACTTCCTTGTCCTCAGTTGTGCCAGTTAAAGCACATATGGTCCTAATTACAATGGAGACGTTCTGGGACTGAACAAAGAAGAAGATAGTGCTCCCGAAGGCTTTTGGCAATTTTGGGTGCTTGACTTCTTGAAATTGAAAAGACACATATGCAGCCCCTAGACTATACATTTCTCCAGAGATTTCAGCCAGTATGCTGGTGATTTCAGTGTAATTTAGAATCCAGGAGCTTGATCCAGGTACTCCAGCAGTAATGGTGGGCGTACTTGCCAGCCTACAGCGCACAATTATGATGGACTAGGCATCAAATCTTTAGATTTCTGATTGGCAGCCTGAGTTTGACACTTCTCCCCACTTGTCATTAACAGTTATCCAGTGTGAGTGAGCGTCAGTCTAGAGGGAGGATCGACAGGCGGATGAAGTGGTTCTTATTTTACTGCCGCTGAATTGGGCCTATCGATTGGGATAGTTAATATTCCATGTGTACTATTGAGCAGCCTAGTCCTTACCCAAAGCCATTTTTATTTTATTTTCAGACATTCATATGTTAAAATCTGACTGTTGCTGTTTAAAGAAATAGGATGTGTGCTCTTGATCAAAGACAGCCTCAGTCTCTGCCACGTCAAAAGAGCAATATTCCACCCAGCTCTGTTTTTACTGTGTCTAAGCATTATGTAGTTCTTTCCCTCCATCCTTGTTTTGCTGTGGATTGAGGAGAGGACAAAATAAAGGCGACTCCTGCAATTTCATCCCTATTGGCCCTGTGGCAAATTGGCCCTTCATCAAACGGGGGCCTCATCTATCAAGCCAAAGACGGGTATTGAAATTGCCCCACCGGCCACAAATCAGACCAATGGATCGGCCTTTATCTCAGACAAGGCCGTCATCACTCTGTAGTGGCTGGAAGGGGAGGAACCGGGCCATTTAAGAGTCTATCCTGCATTTCTTTGCTGATGGATGCGGCCTGCTTGACCTCCCTGTGATCAGGAGGAGCTGGACGAGAGCCAAACCTGTGCTTAACCTAGATCATTATCTGGCCGCATGTGTGTGTTTGATTTTCTTTAACTCTGACTTTGTCTTTGTCTTACTCTTTTGTTTTTCCTAATCCTGACATGCCTTTGCTGTCTGTTTTTCACCTGCTCCTCTATTACTGTTAACTCTAGTTTAACCTCCTATAATCTTATCTGTCTTTGTCTCTTCCCTCCATCTCCCCTTCACCCCCTCACACACACACACTCTCTCTAAATCTTTCCTCTCCCTGCTCACATTCATTTTCTGTAGCAATCAATGGAAATAGAGAAAGACCATAATGAAGGACAAGAGAAATGGATGTTGTATAGTCAGCTGTGCCTTCATAGTTTTAAACATTAGTCTGCCTGCTGTGATTGATGGAAAGCTGTATTCAGGTAATACCTCACTCTTGCCATATTCCACAAAAGCAGCTATCCGTAATGGAATGATATCTAGACTGCCTCGCTGGCATAATCCTACTGCGAGTTTCTGTCAATATGAATAACATAAATTGTATTGTAAATATTGCTGCCTCTATATTAAAACTGATGTAAACTGATGGTTCTCCATCCTCTACTGATTCATATTGACACCGAGATCCATTTACCAACAGGTCAAAAGTTATGACAAAATTTCCAGTGGACAAGTTTTGATTGCAGAAGTGCATATGACAGCGAGTGATCAGTCTGACCTGTGATCGATCATTCACTGGCACTCTTCCCTGGCTCCTTTGCTCATCCTCTCTGATCAATTTTGTGACTTATGGGTTTAACTAAAAGCCTATCCACAATCTAATCCTCTTCTTAATTATGTTTTAACTGCTCTGCTTTTATTTGATTAGATTCAATCACAGTGCAATTAACCCAATCAGAGACAGCGATATTATCTGTACGTGCAGATTCATTAACATAAAACTGCTTTGTGTCATTGGGCTGATTGGAAAGCATCAGAGATATTATTTAGGACAGAGGAAACATGCATGTATGACATTTAAAGGATCATTTCAGTTTATTACAGCTTGAGTCTTCTGTTCTGATGTTTTGTAGTTTTGTCCATAATTTCTATCGGTCTGTATTGATCACTATAGTCTGAAGGGAAAGAAACATGAGAAGTTACTCAGACACTCAGACAAACTATTTGTCTATTATAGCCAGATTATCTACCACTTCATTTGGAGGTAAAAGTGAGCGCACCTGAAATATTGGTATTAATCCCTCATTGCACAGGTCAATTGTGTGTTTGCACAACAACGGAAAGTATAGTAGGTCAAAGTAGAACGAAAAAGTCTGTTTGTAAACTGTGAAGGTGGATGAATGTTAACAAATGACAGTTTGGGTTGTAATTTTAATGTTCACTTTTGCTTCTTTTCCAAATAACTTTGTCTTACCTGAGGGTTTAAAACCTGCATGATGGTCTGACTGCTTGTGTTTCTTGCCCAACTGGACTTCTTTTTAGCAGTGCTGCAGTGTTCCAAGATCTCAGCAATAAACCTGGTGACTACAATGTTTTTTTATTGCCAATAGTTTTGAGGGCCAAAACTGCAAAATTGAGACCCACTGGAATTTCCAAGCAGGCTGGTACTCCTTGTATGGTCTAGTTTGGATAACACCACCTTACTGGTGCCCTTCAGCAGTTTTAAAATAAATGTTAAGTATTTTTGCTAACACTGTTTTTATGCACATCTGGCACATGTGAAGTAGCCTGCATAATCCCACTGCTTGCCCTTGGTGCAGGGTGAGAAAATGGATCACCATGAAATGCAAATCAAATTTGGGGAAAACCAATTCTGAATTCTGAAAGCCTTATCCCACCCCATCCCCTTGACTCAGTATGTGTGAGGTGTTATCAGTCCCTTGGGGGAAGCAAAGGAACCTTGGCCTGCACAGTGTTAGGGAAGGGGAAGACGGAAGTCCTCAGGGGGAAGAACACCCACACACACAATGGATGCCTGCAGAAAGTAAAACAGGTCAGGACTCCAGTGGTCTGATAAGGCAGAGGACTCATGAATTAAAGAGTGGTGGAGGAAATATGACATTTTTCCTTTCCATTCTATTGGGACTACTCGCCTGCCAGTGAAATTACCTGGAGAGAAGCTGGTCCGATAATGGACTGCCAGAGACGAGATTCACTCTGGTAATTTCTCTCTGCTCGTAAGGGCATATTGGCATTGAAAATTCAAAACACTTTTGCTGCCTTTTGGGAAATTTGAGAGACAGGGGAGTTACATTATCATAATAGATCATTTGTATCTGCTTAAATACCTATTTTTCTACTGTGTTATAGAAGCCATTCTTCCGCAAATCATTCCCTATTGGGTGAATATTGGATTTACAAAGCTCATTGCGCTTAATTAAAGCAGCCAGTGGGAGCCGTCATCATTCCCAAAAGTTATATATGTTCACTTATATTAAGGTTTCACAGTAACACATTACATCAGTTTTTACTCCGACTGTGCTTTCCAACTCCACAGCTCCGACCAATTTACTCATGCAGATAAAAGGCCAAAAGAACCCTGTGCTGTTGTTTTGGGGGTAAATGAGGACCTTTGTTCTTCTTTGCTCCTTCTGCAGAGCAGCGGATGATTAATGTGGAAGTGGTAATGGCAGAGGAGGGCAGGGATGCAATGGGTCTTCTTTCTCTAATGATTGGTTTAAGTGAGTGCTGTAATGGGCTGGGGTGCCAGGGCTGGTGATTTACGGGACTTCCTCCTGTCGTCATGCCATTGAGGCAGCCTGGAGGGGTGAACAGAGAGTTCAGCCATTCTTTTGCAATAGCATCTGAAAAAAATGCATTCACACAAGCTACATACTGTATGTGTGTGTATTTCTCTTTTTCATTCCTACAAAGCCAAATGTGGTTCTGCATATTTATTGCAGAGAGAAAGGGAGGAGAATGGCCTTGTTCCAAGCTAACCTTTAACTTAGAGTGTGGGTGATGCCATGGAGGTGTGTACTGGCAAAATGATGAATTGCGCTCACAAAGAGAAAAGCTGAATGCAATTTCTTAACATAAGCCCCAAAGTTGAAACTTTAAGATGATCCTCACTGCAGCAGTACCTCAAAACAGAACTCCTGAGTCCAGTTTTATCAGATGTCTCTGGAGCAATATACATGAAGCAGTTATTTCTCACTTTGAAAAGGTTATAATGTCCTCCATGGGGTCTTTTGGTGGGCAATCAAAATGAAGGGGAGCCTGAGGAGAGGAAAGGTGGGTAAATAGCTCCTCTAATGGAGTCCTAATCTGTGGAGGCAATCTGCAGAGAGCTGCCCCTGGCTGTGCCAGTTGGGATGATGAGACAGAGGTGACAGTGTGGCAGTTATTATTAGTGGTATCATTGATCAGACAGCCGCAGCGGCAGAGCTGGAGAAGGATGATGGATTTGGTGGCTCCAGCCCAGCTAAGACATGAAGGCTGTCAGGAGCGAGTCAGGGAGGGGCTCAATGTGTCCATATGGAAAAAAGAGAAAGGACGAGGAGTGGGGGGTGTTGTTCTGGACTTTCATGTAAATCAGGTGGCGTCTTGGCCATAGTTCAGAGATGGGTTGGCTGTATTTGACAGAAGTCATCCATCTCAGGCACTGACATGTTCCAGATGAAAGAGTTTTGAGTACAGAAAACTTTTACTGTATGAAGATTCAGAGAACAGCAAGACTGATCACTATCTTTCCATTTCTTTCTCTGAAGGTTTGCCTATTTTGATCCATAGCTTTTTTTCCCCCTCTGTTATTGTTGGTCATGAAATGAACTGAATGAACTCAGTCTAATTCTGGCATCCTCAGTGCATCTCACCCATTCAGATCCCTGAAGTCTAGAAAAGTAAAATAATTGGGGCCCAAGTTGGGATGATTGCCTATCATTGGGTGTTTAATAATTTAATGTCAATAATCCTCACCCACTCATGACTACAGAGGGCTTCCAAACTGGCACGAAAAAGAACAAAAAGAACAAAACAAGACTAAGAGTCTACAGCCATACTAGGGGCTCTGTAAGGCTGTACTTAGGCACAGCTTTGCTCTGAGATAAATGCCAGCACGCTAATATGCTAACAATGACAACGGTAACATGCTGATGTTTAGCAGGTATCATGTTTACCATCTTAGTTTAGTGTTTTACCATACTAACATTTGCTAATTAGCACTAAAAAGTACAAAGTACAGCTGGGGCTGATGGCAACAACTTTAGTTTTGCAGGTATTTAGTCATAAACCAAAGTACTGGACAAGTTAAAAATTTTGACCTGATGATGGCACTAAGTGAAAAGTTAAGGGATCACCAAAGTCATTTGGATTCATTGTCAGGGAACCATGAATGTCTGTCCAAAGTTTTGTGCCAATCCATCCAGTAGATGTTGAGATATTTCACTGGATAAGTGAAAACTATGACCTGCTGGCGGCGCTAGAGGAACAGTCAGGAGATCAATAAAGTCATTAGGATTCATCCTCTGGGGACCATGAATGTCTGTATTACATTTCATAGCAATCCATCCAAGACTTGTTGAGACTTGTCAGTTTACAGCAAAGTGGTAGACCGACCAACATTGTCATCCAACAACAAAAACTTAAAATGAGAACAGAACAAATATGTTAGAAAGATTATGACAATTATGAGAGTAAGAGAAAACAAAAAAACATACCATCTCTGTGACACCATATTTTAAACTTCAGAATGCCTTTATTTTTGATTAATTGTTTGCTTGGGTCTTCATCATTGTGTTGAGGCACAAAAGTCAGAGAAGCAGCAATTCAACTTTTTTGATATTTTGAGTTGCCTTATAAGGTAAAATAAATGTCATATATGACATGTTTTCTTTCTGATATCTTACAGCATAATTCATGATGTTTTATTGTGTGTATTATTAGTGATGTAATGCCCTCAGGTATGACAGGTGATTGTCTTTGAAAGTCTTCAACACAAGCTTCCCCGCACTGAGACGAAAGACACTGCGACTAGAAATAAAACAGTAACTAAATTAAGTATTTATCCTTAAATGCCTGTTTTCATTGTCAACTTGAAGTGACAAAGTGATCATTTTGTTCTAAAGGAACTGCATCCTGGAGTGAGGTTTAATGAGTGCGACCAAAGCATGTCGCTGACAGTTGTCATGGGGTCGATCTGAAAGGGCTTTCTATTCATTTTCATTGTAATATAGTGAAGGACTTTACACATTGTCCCATAGCAGTGCGATATCTTTAGAATTCACTATGAATAACACAGTTTCCTGCTGGCAGTTTTGGCACTTGAATGAATAATGTAGTTGCAAGTCTATCATATCCACTCAGTGAACTGAAAACAGGATTTCAGTGCCACAGATTCAGACCATATTGCCATGTTATCAACTCATACTTAGTAAATGTATAGCTTCATGGAGCCTCATTATCTCTTATATTTTTATCGCAAGTTTCTTTGAATATGTTCAGACTGATATTTCCACAGAATAATGCTACTTTCTACTTGGAAGAGATCTAATGTCAGTGCTGGGTCAATCACTGGCAGTTGTAAACTTTCTTGACAGGAGGACCACACCAGAATGATTACAGCTGACAGCATCTAATGTATAAAACACAGTGACCCAGTAAAATGACCCAAATTAACTGCATGCTGTTGCAACTGTTGCATTGCTCTTAATGAGGCTACACTTACTTGGTCATTATAGCGTTTTGTCTTTGACACTCTGTCTTGGTCTGCCTCAGATCTGACTGTTCGTCGGTCTGTCTGGTCTCTCTCTCAGACACACACATTTATGACTGATCTTCAGGCAAACCCTGAAGTTCTGAGGAAAACTATATATTCATGATGCCAATATCTAAGTCTGAAAACAACTTTTAATATCCTAATCTTAACTGGCATAAACTGGTGTATGTAAGAAGATCTTCAGATTCAGAAAATAAACACTTTCTCTAATGCTTTCCCAATGCTTTTTTCGTGGGTGGACATATAGAGGATCACTTGCTTTAACAGTGTCAAACCAACCCAGACTGTTGCCATGAATAATACTTTAATACGGATGAATACTTTACTAACTTCTTTTTCTTATTTTAGAGTGCAAACACATGCTGTGCAGTCAAAAATTGTTCAAACCCATGAAAACCTTATCTTAACTTAGTGGAGATCCCAAAGTTTCCAAAGATACCGAATACATCAGGCTGAATTTTGGGGAAATGTATCAAATGATGCACAAGACATTGAGAATACTTTGAATCTGATAAAATGGTGTCAACTTTACAGCCATGCAGCAGGTATGAAACTCCAAAATGGCTAATATTGAATAAATAAACAAGATATTATTAAACAAATAATATGAATAAATACAAAATATATGCATACATGAATCAATGAATAGTGAAACAATTTATTAAACTGTTAAAGTTCAACCCATTACTAATAAATGATATTCCATCCATGTCATTTTCATAGTAAAAGAGTTTTATTGGCCATCTTTATTTTATTATAGCAATTTTTCCAGCAATATTAGTTACATCCAAAGGGAGAAGTTCATGCCTGTCTGGCTCACAGCTTCCCCAGCTAGAGGGCAGAGTTGCTCTTGAGCCGACACTGGGCCTACGCCAACTGCAAAGCTCACCACTGAGTTGTGGCACTTCAGAGTCAGCCTCATCCATTTTACTGGCTCAAGACCAAACACATCTGGACCACTTTGATCACTGGGAAATGTATTTTGTTGCCCTGCATGGCAGGAGTAAAGAGAAATCAGGGACATGGATAGGTTAGATCACTGTTTTCTCTTTCTCAGCTAACCCCCCCAATAATTTTGACTGCCCCCCTCAATCAAAGCAGCTGAATATGGCCTTGTTTACACACTGGACTGCAATCATGACAGGTCTTTAAATTGTCTCTGCTACATGTTCAATCTTACAGTTGTCCTATTTCAGGTTACTGTAGATATACAGTAAGTAGTTTGCCCAAACACTGTGGACATGGGACTCCAAATCATTACCTGCCCTGAAAACGAACCACCTTTCCAGCTCTAATCTCTCTCCCTCTTTGCTATTTTTTAACACCACAGTTTTAAATAACTCATCTGATTGTCTGATCGCATGCGTTCCCTGCCCTGTTGGACTTGCAACTAGCAACGTCGCTGCATCCCCTGATCAATCAGTTAGCAAAATGTCACATAACAATCCTTAATAGAAATGATGTACACAACTACTTTTTTTAACCCAGGTTGTAAAAAGAAGAAAAAAGAATTTGGTGGCTTTGACACCTCCATGCCCTCAATTATCCCATCGTATCTCTAACTGTCTCCTGCCGATCTCCCTAAGCCGCTCCTTGTCATTTAAGTCTTCTCTAAGACTGTTGGAATTATTTTCTCCTCTATGTAGAGCTTTTACGTGACAGTTTTCTGTTAACAAGAGGTAGTGAAATAAAGATTATCTCATTATACTTGACTTAGCGTTTGGGAAAGGCTCAGGCAGTGATCCAATTTCTAGGTCCAATTTACATCCAGTGTTCATTCAATTTGTTCAGTAACCTTTTCTACAAGATTCTGCATATTATATGATTTAATACGATGATTCATATATGCATTGCTGGGTGGAAGGTGCAACCCTCGCTGTTGCCTTTTCCCTGTCTTGAAAACACTGATGCCCTAATGATTGCTGGAGGGGAAATTGTTCATTCTGTCATGATGCCTATCTACAGATGCTGCCCTTCTGTACTGAACTCTGCTATTGTGATGCACATTTGAATATTTTTTAAATATGCTCAGCCTTTACTCATTTTACTGAGAAGTCCAAACCTTCCACAAGAAGTTATGTGATACTCAGCCGAAGGCATTGGCAAGTTCCACAACTGCACAACATGGAGATCTCGTTCCTCCACTTCGGCTGATTGAATTTGATGCCAAACCATGTTGGTGGGCTACAGAATCCTGGAAAATAATCCTATTTCATTTTTTTTGCACAGTTTTATGAACCAAATTCTGTACTGGCATCATGGCATCTCATATTATCATCAAGTGAGCAAAGTGCCTCCTGCTCTTCACCACAAACTAAACTAAACTGAATAAACCATTTCCTTAATGATAACCTCATAGGCTTCCATAAAAATTCTCAATTTATTTTTTTCTGCTTTACATAACTGGCACAGGACTCCATTAGGTTAGGGGCTTTTTTCATCTATTTTTTCATCTTTTCTCCACTTGAGTGAGTATCATGCATTTGGTGACCTTCCATTGGTAGGATATTTGGAGGAGAGGCATCCTTTTGTGCAGAAGATGTTGAGTCATAATTGAGTTTTGGTGCAATTTCATGGGGTAATTTAGCCGATGAAGAATGAGTTTGCTACTGTAGGTAAGAAAAATCAGGCTTCCAATTAGCAGCATTGACTGACATTTGACAGTACAAGTCTGACAATGTGGTCATTAATACTTGCAGGAATACTTCATGCAGAAACAGTTCTGAATTCTGCTACTAAGCATTTATTTATCTCCTGTATGTCTTGATATCCCTTAGCCAAACTCTGGGCAAGAATATGCATGGTATCGTTTTGCCTTGCAACAGGTCACTGATCCCTGCAATTCAAAAATATGTATAAATAAACGTTATGTTATGATCCTGTGGTGTCCTAGAACTGAAGTATGCAAACATAAACATTTCCAGATTGTAGTTTAGAACAATAATGATACTATTCAAAATCCAATTTCAAGTCTGTCACACACAAGGACAATGTACAAATCACAATTAAAGGTCAACAAATATATACAAGCAGCAGAAAACAATGCTTAAAAAATAATGAAAAACACAAAAAACAAGACAAGTGGATCTGTCAAGGATAGCCAGATGCATTTTATATATGCAGATTAAAAAGCCAGGGGGAAGGCTTATTTAAAAAGATGAGTTTTCAGTTATGCCTTAAAAAAAGAAAGCAAGATGAAATGCTTTGGGCACTGAAAGCATTGTTCCCCATAGAGGGGAGGCTGCACGGGGGGATGGAGAGCAAACAGTCATCAGAGGAGCAATGACAAGGTGAATGGAGATGGAGAAAACCGGATAAGAAAGGAAGAGCCAAACCACAGATTTGAAACTTTGTAATGCATCCGGTTCCCAACCTCAAAGTTAACATGTTATATGAAGAAGCCAGGAAAAGCCTTTGAGGACATAACCTGCTCAGGAAGGCACACTAACGTTTAATCAAATTCAACAGAAGAGAACATTAAGAATTTATGAGGTTTGACAAGGCAGTTAACATGTCTTCAACAACACTAAGAGTCTACAGCCATGTTAGGAGTGGCTCTGTGAGGCTGTACTTTGGCACAGTGGTACTTTGAGCCAGCAGATATAATGTTTACCATGTTGACCATCTTAATTTAGCATGTTAGCATGCTAACATTTGCTTTTTAGCACAAACCACTAAGCACAGCTGAGGGGAATGTCATTAGTTTTGCCGGTATTTGGTCATAAGCCCACTATTGGAGAAATGGAAATGTTGACTCAAGATGAAAAGTCAGATGATCACCAAAGTTATTAAAATTCATCCTGAGGGGAACATGGATGTGTGTACCAAGATTTCATGGCAATCCATTCAATAGTTGCCAGGATATTTCACTAAAAGCCAAAAATGTCATGCTGCTGGTGGGCTAGAGTGGAAGTCAGGGGATCACCAACGCCAGTAGGATTTGTCCTCTGGAGATCACGAATGTCTGTACACAATTTCATGTCAATCCATCCAGTAGTTATTGAGATATTTCAGTCTGGATCAAAGCGGTGGACTGACAGACATTACCATCCCTAAAGCCTATTTACAGGATGTAAACCTTCAGCAGTCACACTGTATACTAGCTTTTGCATTCTTGAATTGTAAGGAAATATGGTGAATTATTTCAACTGAAATCAAAAAGCACTAATCACCTTAATATTAGTGCACAACATAATACTATTTAAGATATATAAGAGAAGAAAACGGATATAGTGGTACTTAAGTAATGTCTCATACAAGACAAACATGAACATTAATATGCTTTTACCACTGTAAGTTTTATCAATAATGTATTATTGCATAAATCCATAAGCTGTAATAACTGAAAAGAGGCAAGGAAAAGTAAAGAGAGTGAAGATAATTGCACGGGATGCTGAATAAACTGTCTGATTAAATCTTGCTCTTGCTGTTTGTGTCAGTCTAAAGCAGGAAATCTGTTTCATCTTCCACCCGCAAGAGCCTGTCTTTACTATTCAGCAGGATGCCCCTTATAATGGATGAGACCTTTTTAATTGCCCCGAGTCTTCCAGAGCCAAATGAATCATAAAATACATCCATACGAGATTGTGTCACCACTGTGCTGACTAAACAATAGGCTGGCTTGTGTTGCTTTTATGTCAGGGCGACATGGTGATGGGTTGCATAGTAACTTGTTAGCTAATGAGCTGACGGTGCCTCCTCAGTAGACAGACGGACATAGACTGTCTCTGTTGGGTATTTATGCTGGTGGAAGTGGAAACAGGACGTTTAAGGTGATCAGGTGATATTTAACAGCTTTGATCGATGAGCTAAATGCTAGTTTATTTTACTCTGAAAAAGCTGAGAAACTGTTGTATCATTTCTTAGCTAATTAACCTGATATTAAATTAGCTTACATATATTTGAGCCTTTATCTCCTCACACTTTAAACACTAAGTTTCCTCTTATTCTAAACTATGACAAAACTAGCCTCCAAAAGCAACAGCCAATGCATATTTTTTGCAGATCAAGCATGATGATCAAAATCTATTACTGCAATCCCAAATCCCTGTTCATCCTCTTTTTCTTCACACCAGAAATAGAAGAAAGATATGCACTGTTTATGAAGGTAAACCTCCATGATTGTATGTGGCCATTGGTTGAAGAATAGTGCAGTCCTGGCGAATGTGATTAGCTTGGCTTTATTACCCTCTGTAAAACATTCCAGACTTTAATGTGCAATAGTGCTCTTCTTTCTTTATGCTGCTGCAGTGCGCCCTGTTCTCTTCTCATTACAAACATGATGGTCCTGCAGTTGAACACCTCTGCAACCTCCTCTTCGATGGCCCCACCACCTCCTTGAGTTAAGTATTTTCATACGTCACTATGGCATATACAGGGCCTGGAGGGAAAACACTTTGGCGGGCCATTGCTTCCACAGTTAGACATTTCATCTGATATTGTCTAATATTAGTGTGGTGGACAGTGGGCTTGAATCAGCCCGTCTAGACAAACTGACAGAAACATGGCAACACTATTTTCCCCGGTAACACCTCCTTTTGAGAGTATTTGTGGTTCTGGACACATTTTGCATCTCAAAGGTGGATGCGACTGCCCTGCTGTTCCAGCTGCATACAGAACTGTGATGCACTTTCAGACCTGGTTGTTCCCACGTTCCCAAGCATCTGTTGTGAGAGCAGAAATGATTTTTAGAGACCATTAACATGCACCTCAGGTGACTGGATTGAAATCAGCGTGTGACCTCATGATAAAAAATAAGAAACTGTAAGCCCACCCAAGACACAGATTGTGATCTGACTGCACAAACTGCCAGATGGTCAGGAACACACTGTGACAACATTGATCAAGTGTACGTGCAAATGTGCTTTCAGTTCACATGCATCAGCAACAATAACACTTTACAGATCTTCTCTTTTGTTGTCTTCAGCATTTCATTTGTCTATGAGGGCCTCTTGTTCTGCTTCAAGATGTAAGAAGAAAGTGGAATGCCCACTCAAGGACATGTCCACCAAAAATCTAACAGTCTCTAAACAATGCATTTAAAATGTTTTTTAATTAAAAGTACAAAAGTATTAGCATCAAACTATACTCAAAGTACCAAAAGTAAAAGTCATTCTCATTTAGTCATTCATACCCATTATGCAGAATGGCCCATTTGAGAATAATTTATATTATATCAATGGGTTATAATTAGTGATGCGTTAATGTGTGAACATCACTTCAATGTTGCAGCTGGTAAAGGTGGGGCTCATTGTAACTACTTTATATACTGCTGGGTAGCTTAACCTATAATAATACATCATAATTTATTAGTTGATTGTATTTTGTATTCATAATTTGAATTGGCAAAGTAACTAGTAACTAAAGCTGTCAGATAAATGTAGTGGAGTAGAATTATAAAGTTGCATAAAATGGAAATACTCAAGTAAAGTACAAGTACCTCAAAATTACTTGAATAAGTAGTTACTTTTCACCACTGCATGTCTCAATGAGTGGATATGTTTTGTGGATCCACCTGAGAAATAAAACATATATAGCACAGCTTAATGGATTGGAGCTTTATCTTTCAATGGACTTGCACACAAATTGACTGGTGTTGTACATGGTTGTCATTTGGGATTGGATCAGTGCAAACAATAGAGATGCATAATGACACCAGGTGTAAAACATATTGTCTCAATCAGCTTCAAATTCAGAGCAATCCTACATGAACACACTATTTTGTGCCAAAGTAAGGACAGTTTTTGTTATTTCACATTAGAGGTTTCTGTTTTTCTTTTTTTTTCCCCTGCGTCCCTCTCGCTGATTTTAAGTGGACGGGGCTCATTTAGAAAAAGGTGATGTCACATACGTCCGTGCACCAATCAGGGGCCCGTTTCATAAAAGCAGCGTCATGTTTCACAAATGACTGTCGCTCACAAATTGTAGATGAATATGTGTGTTCTACAATGGCATGGGTTGCAAGTATGGCAACTATTCTGATTAGTGAAATGTGTCAAAATTAACGGAGGAGGAAAAGATTTCATGTTGTTTTTGTGAAACAGACCCCCAGATTGAACAACATTTGAATCAAAATCTAGTGAAAGTTGGTCAGTTGTTTGGTAAATGTCATTCAAACTTGATGAAATCACACCCACACAGTCCAGATGATGTACATTAGCTCAGTTCTTTAGTGTTAAACTTTTAATAAACACTACCTAAATATGTTCAATATTTAAAGCCAAGTTTTTAGGGGCTTTAAGGGGGTCTTAAATCACCTCAAACGAATATGAGGCTTCACCTTGACATTGATTTTTAAAGAAAAAGTGAAATCTTGTAACATTAGAAGTCCTCAGAGAGAAATATAATATAATATAATATAATGAAATACTTCTAATTGTCCTCACAAATGAATCTATTTAGCACCCCATGCATGCATGCATTTTAATCATGGTTGGCTCAGGAATCCAAGTGGCCCTTGTAATATCAAGGATAATGTTTACCAATTACCACTGGAGCTGAGAAGTAATTGAAAAGGTAACTGATTCAATTTTTGGAAGTGCATCCCCGATTTGCACTGGAGGTTACAGGCAGAGTGTGTTGCAGTTAGCCTTCTAAATAGCTCTGAGTGGATCACAAAGGCCTTTAGTACTGCAGGTAAATGGGCTACAGGGCAATCTGTTGCTGTCTGTCCCACTTAGCCAGGGACTGCAATTGGGAGCTGATGTTTGGCTCTGCTGCAAAGGGTGGGATTACAGAGACACTAAAGGGGGTTTAGCCACCTGGGTGAATACAGTGTTATTCTCCATGTCACAAGCCTGAAAAAAGGAAGTCTCTTGGCTCTGGCAAAAGTCTCTCACCAAGTTTCTTGTTGATCTATTGCCAGATATGTCAACCGTTTTTCTTTTTTGTTTTTTTTCCGTTTTTCACATGCTGTGTGATGAGAAACAATTAGTATTCTTTCCTGTGCAGGGACATGCACTTCCTTTGTTCTGCCAGGTTGTTGAAACGTTATTAACATACATTCCAGGTAGCTGTCCAACCCTTCTAGTTGCAGTGGTATTGTCGGTGTGTCTGACTTGCCTTGCATGCAAATCAAATACAGATGATTATCTCCTCCTGTCTGATGTTATAAAATTTTAAGTTTCCTTTTATGACTCTGTGAATGACTCCATGACAATGATTCATCAAGCACTTTTTAATTGAAGCTGACTGTTGGTCTCCATCTCGAGGTGTATGGAATCAGTCTGGGGACGTAATTTAATGGCTGGAAGATTATACATTAATTCAAAAGGTGATGGGTACTGTGTGCCTAAAAATGATACCCTTGCTAGTCTGGTTAATTAATGCAGTTTTGCTTTAACTTCTTTAGACAAAGCTTAGGTGCACCTCAGGTGAATATACATTAATTAAATTCAAATGCGGAGATTTCATTGTGGAAGTCACCAAGAGTTTATTATGTTGTTCTTTGTTATCACTTAGCTGTATATTAGAATTCTGCATGAATTTGTGGGGGCCTGTGGGAAAACAATAAAACCAGTGGTAATAATTATCACACTTCTATCTGATCTCGCTCATTGTTACTCAACAATAACCGTAAATTCTTTCCATCTGAAGGCTGCCACTTTTATAAGTACTTCAATGCAGATGTGTAGTAGTTTATATAATGAGAGTAGCATCTAAAAAGTATGTTTAATTATACGTTGAGGCTCACCAAGCAGCTCACCTTCTTCCTATTTCTGTTGTGCTAATCAATGAGAGTGTTGAACTGACATTTTGATGCTCATTAACCAACAACAGAAATCAGGTTTCTGCACCTTCTCTACAATTCTGTAAATAAGCATTCAGCCTCAGGAAAAATGTTGTTAATAACTGGAATCCAGGGTTTTTTATGTATCCTTTAAGTAGTGTCACATGTACTGTCTTCATGAGCTTCACACCATGAAGTGATACAACATGATACAAGATACAAGGCACAAAAGAAGCACAAGACATCTAGAATATTTCCATTTGATGAATGGTGCAGCTATTAAAAAACATGGAGTCTTAGGCTTTAATATATTACGCAGTGCAAATGTTATGACATACAAACATTAGCTTTAGTTAAGAGCTGGAATGAGACTGTATATGGTGCTGTCAGACAATGTGGTATAAGATGATTTTAAAAAACTTAGAGACCCTGAAAACCTATTTTCTGAATGAGCTTCTTACTGCTAGCGATGGGGTCCTACACGAACACACAATGTTCTGGCACTGGTGAAAAAGGGTTGGCTATTTCATATGAGATATTTCTGTATTTTTAGTTTTGTCTGTGCTCTTGACACTGGTTTGAAGTGGGCAGGGCTTAGTTGGAAAACGCTGACGTCACATACGTCTGTGCACCAATCAGAATGAAGCAATATTTGAATAAAATTTGGTGGCAGTTGTGGGGTTTTTCGATCATGTTTCCATCTGATCAAACCACACCCACACAGTCCTGATGAAGCAGATTAGCTGAGTTTTTGACTGTTAAACTATTAATAAACAATAACTAAGGATGCTTTTTTCTAAACTTTAACTTTGTTGTTATGTTTATGTTATAGAGAATCACTTTAAGGGGCTTTAAAGCTTTAAAGCTACTGTATGACCTTTGGAGTTGCCAAAGATTGCTTGGTATACAGCAGCTGGCACGCAGTTTTATCTTTGATTATCTAATATCAATTTATTAACTGCATCAA
This sequence comes from Maccullochella peelii, assembly GCA_002120245.1. Taxonomy (NCBI): domain Eukaryota; kingdom Metazoa; phylum Chordata; class Actinopteri; order Centrarchiformes; family Percichthyidae; genus Maccullochella; species Maccullochella peelii. Next base: position 67,312 of record LKNJ01001825.1, on the reverse strand, counting down.
TTTCAGATAAAGTGTGTATGGTACTATTATTCAAAATTAAACACAGCTATACTACACATAATTAGCATGTATAATATACAGTATTGGCCTATAGTCCTGAAATTCAAGTCAAAACTTTATTGCTGCCCACAGTGCACCATATGTGGTAGGCCCATTAACTACTCTGATGGCAGTGTGAGCATAAAGTAAGGTATTTTCTTTTGACTCAGGATTGGTAATGATTTACAAGATATCATTACTTGATTACTTTATGTTGGTGCACATTAGATCTAATGGCTGTATCGCTGGTCATGAACTTTGCAAGTAGAGCCCGCCATATCAGATTGGCCGGTCACTCAGCATTACCTGCTGTACAGCATGTAATGGCAGCTGATGACAGCCTTGATCCGAGCTCTTTCCCTGACTGCCTGTTGTTGGTAATGGCTGAGGGAGCAGTGCAGTGGGCAAGTAAAGACCACGGCAGGTTACACATCGTTATCCCCTTCTGGAGGAAAGGTCTTTCTTGGAGACTGATAAATGTTAATTACTCTACCCTGACATCAGCCGGAGAACGCAGCTGGTGCAGAAAGCAGAGGGCCTCGTGATGGAGAAGGGTAAATTACTGGTGAGTATCTGCTTGTTTTCGCACTTATATTAGTTTGTATACTAATGTATGTGTTTGTGATTACATTTCTTATTTTCATAATTGTCTGGGTCTAAAAACATATGAAAACTGCGGGACCGTGGAGTAAAGTATTTGCTTGTATCTGGCTATCTGGTCATCAGTCTGTTTTAGTGCTGATGCCTCTGTTCTTTTACAATCATGGTTTCCCTTCTGTCAGTTTGTCCCTCAGTATTTTATCTCCAAGTTGTGATTTGTCATCCTTAATGTGTCCCATTAAAGGACTGATAATAAAACAAGTGCAGCAGGAGTGTATGTGTCAGGGGATATGTACTGCAAACCCACCAAATTCCAAAGCTTTAAAAATGAATAAAGAAAATGTGAACGAGACAACAAAAGAAGTATTTATTTGACATAGCAGAATATCCTCCATACATTTGTCCTCATTGATCAATATAGATCAGCTAACAGTCTTGCTCCAAGTCTGCCGAAAGGCAGCGGCAAGGGTGTAATACAGCTAATCAATACTGCAGTGATTTTGCCTGGAAGAGAACACATGCTCTGTGTGTGAACCAGCTGGTGTATCCTCAAGAAATACTAATAAGAGATAAGCTAGACTCACAAGAGGAGAAATCCTTTCTTCAAATGATGCAGCCAGACTGTGTGTTTGTGTGTGTGTGTGTGTGTGTGTGTGTATGTATGAGCAAGAAAGAAAGAAATAGAGACAATTAGAGTGGAAAAAACAGAGAGAGAGACAAAAAGATGAGCCATTAAGACATTTACCATTGTTTATAAAAATTACCATCAGGGCTAAATTGATGTTAGTGATGTTGAGATCAATTTTGGTACAATGTGATTATGGTGCCAATCAGGTTGGTATCAGAACGTATTTCAATACGTGCTGATGTATGCTGTAATACACAACAAAGTGTTCTAATAAAAGGAAATGATGGAAGAGGGGCGAAGGTGAAAAACAACTCCATACAGTCAGTTTTTTATTTTTATATCAGGACACTTGTATCATCTTGTACAACCTGTATTATCATGTGTATACCATATCCATTTTTTAAAGTTGGTTTGTAGTCAGTTTAAGCAGTGAGAGATAACTCATACCATGGCACGAAGCAGAAGAAGTACTGTTGCTATGGTTACCTGTAGTTTACCATGGAGTTGGGAAGTTAGGTGAGTTAATGCAGTATATTCTAAGGTCCTGAAAGTAAAGGTCCGATTCATTTTCTGCATAGACAATGCAAGGTGACAGGTGGTTGGCACACTTCGTAGCCTTGAATGGGGGTGAAACTCTCGCGGTCGAATTAACAGTAAAAAAGATTTGTAGAAACCTGATATCCAGCAGTGGAAATCAGTTTACTTTCGGATTCTGAGTCAATTCTGGATAAATTTGATGACTGTGGTGTTTTGTTAGCAATTGCAATGAAGAAGCATTTGTAAATTTGCTACAGCTCTGATTCCACCTTCTTCTCCATAGTAATGGCAGCTGAGGCAACTGATAGCTATAACATAAACCTGTAGTATAGTTCAATTGTCAAGGAAACTCCTGTGTTTCTATGTTGAGGAAAATTTAAAGCTATAATCCTTATGATTTTTATGAAATCAAACAACGCTTTTGATACTTTTTATACTCCATTCTATGCATTTACCTCTCTATATACAGTAGTAGTTTTCATTGTTAGTGGCAGAGTCCACCATTACAGCAATGGATTCAAATTGCCTTTACACTAACAAGTAATTTACAGGAAATGATGCATGCATATAAACTCGTGTGATTTTTTTTCTCATTGATAACAGATTTACTGTTTAACTTACTGCTAATGCAAACTCAACATTTCCTTCTACTGCTGCTTCACATTCAACTGGCAAAACACAGGGTGGCTTTTATTGTGACGCGGTGTGTATTCGTCACAGAGGTTAGTGCTGACTGCGTGTCTGTGAAATGTGTCATGACATTTCCTGCAGTGTTTGATCAGTTTTAAATATTGCACACATGGAGAAATGGACCAAGAAGGAGCAGCCACAGTGAACTGTTTGATGAAAAGCTGCACACTTCCAACTCCTCAAGAAGGTAACCAACTCCTTTTACTGTTCCTGCTGTTCCTGCTGTTGTGTGGAAAACTACTCATGCCATGCTCAACATGAAATCAGGTTGCAGTTGCTCATGGCATGATGGAAAAAGGACAGTTATATGTTAAACCACATAAGTTTGTTTGGCTTCACTGTAAAAAGTTACACCAGCTAACAGAGTGTTTGCTGCCCCCAGAGATCTGGGACCTGTATTAAACCACACTTACTGTTACCACCTGCAACCACAGGACTCGCCAAATCAACCAGGATAAATTCAAGGATATTATTAAAAGGAAACTTTGAAATAGGGATAAAATACTTCTGAAATCAGCAATGTCTCCTACTTCTCTACTAACTCTATACCTTGTGCACTCATGTAGAAAGGTGGTTAAAATGTTGACCAGAACTATGTTTGAGTTGTCCTGTGGTTCCACATTATAGAAACCTGCTAGCTGGTCAGAAATGAGCATTTTCCATGGTCATGATGCACTAATAAAAAACTTTGTGATGGGATAAATCAGCGAGCTTGACAACGTGTTTACTTCACTAATGGTTCTCTCCGACTGTCCCCGTTTCTCAGTGAATTTCAGTGACACTCTTGTCTCTGACCTCTTTGGTCCTTCATGTGCATTGAGGAATATCTAAAAGGAGCATCACATTGTGAAGAAAGATGTGTTTCACAGCAGCGTCTGATCTTTTATTCATAACATATCGCTGTCATTGTGCGTCTGCCTTTCTACTCTCATTCATCAGCACATTATGATGTTGTTTTCTTTCTGTTGCTCCTGCTGTGAGAAGGGCATCAAACACTTTTCTTTTTAAACCTCTAGTCAGGTCAGCATCTGGTAATGACCCTTAATTAACATATGTGTGTGAGGGAGACACGGAAAGGGAAAAAAAAGATTTAATAATATCAGTGGTGCATTTACTGACTCATTCCTCAGCTCTATTTTTCACTCTTTACGTAGGTGAGTTCAATATTCACTGCATTATGAAGGATACAGTTTAACTACAAAATCTTTTGTTGTAAAAACTTAACAGTGCAGCTGGGCTTCCAGCTAACCTGCTCAATTTAACATTTATAGAGAAAGACCAATGTGATTAATACTTCGCACTCAGCCCTTTAAGATTCCTTCCACGTTACCACTTGTGCTGCTGTGTACAGGTCACTGGTGGAGGAGATTCTTCTGTTCATCCCACAGCTGCAGAAGTGACCAGACAAGCTCAACTGACAACACTACTTTGTGAACTTCACCCAAGGAAATACCACATCGGCTGTTTACTGATAGGTCTCTGTGCACAGGCTCTTTAGTTGTAATGCCAGCAGTATACGGCAGACAGATCGAACATGGTGTGTTATCCAAGGCTGTCAGAATGCTGTCAAATACAGAGCTGCAAGCAAACGCTCATGTTGTCACTGCGACTCGAGGCTTGTTCGTTTAACGGTGTCCTCGGCAGATGGAGGAGCTTGTAAAGTTGTGATGGGAGCACACTGAAGAGTCACACTTACCAGGCTTCACTCGCAAAAACATAAACCAGAAACAAGCATGCCAAATTACTTTTATAAAAATTGCAGTCTCTCATGTGGCGTTGTAGTCCAGCGGCAGGTGATGGTGTCTAGGAAAGATTTAAACAAGTTTAGCTGGCCAGTCCGTGATCAAAGCCCACTTTCTTTTGGTCACAAACCTGTGAGAACATGCCAAATTTGATTTTATTTGCAGTTTTCCTGGTTTTAGACAGTAATGAGCGAGCAAAGGGGCAAGGTACCAGGCACATGGTGCCCAGAGACTGTCTGGCATTTGATGCTAAGCAGGTAGCATGTAGTGGGTTTTTAAAGCTTATCCACTGAAAACAGCTGCCAGCTGCAGCCAAAAACAGCGCAATGAGAGTGTTGAAAGTGAACCAAAATGGTGACTTAAAAGGTGCTGAAACGCTCCGTAGAGCTGAGCAGAACAGCAGAGTTGGGTGATAATTCTCTGTGGGTTTGTGACAACAAGCGACCACTTTCACATTACATGCAGTCACTTGATCCATTTTTTTTATAAGAATGTTGACTATAGCCGCTTTAGATCTAGGATCCATTTGAAGAAAGAGCATGACACTTTCAACAACTCAGATATCGGGGAAGCTTTAAATGTTTAACATACACCAAACTTTATCAAAGTATATCATTAAAGACTAAAATGGCAAGATAGTGGCTAAATATAACGTACCATGTTAGTTAGGTTTCCTGCATACCCAGTACAAAAGTGCAAAACTGCAGTATCTGAGAGAGAAGACACCAACTAGCCTTATCTTGCTGCTTCTGCAGCCTGTTTGAAAGAAGAAAACACATGAATCTCAGACTGTGACAGTGTGTGTGCATGTGTGTGAATTAGTTTGCAAGAACCGCAGATACTATATAACACAGTGTGCCATGTGACTCTACTGTTGGAAAGTCACTTATGATGTTTAGTGGGCAATGTCGCTGTCCGTGAGACCATGTTTACAGTTCAACTGTCCAGTCGTGCCTTTTGCATGACACTGCACATCACCATCTAAAGGGCTGCCCCTCTATGTAATTAAGGGAAGGGAAGAACAAGAGATTTCTTTTATATCAGAGAATTCTACAAAGTCAGCTCATTCTATAAACTTCTCACTATTTTGCGAGCTGAGCGGCTGCCAAGAAGCATGCTGCTGTAGCAACCTGTCCCAGAAGGAAAGCAGGAGATGCTCAGAGCCAACAAGTGACATCCCATGGGACTCTGCTCACCAGGAGGTAGACAGAGATTTCACAGCCAGGATGTGTGTCTGTGCAGGGTCACGCAAAGTCTTTCCCCTCCTTGAACACTTCCATCAGATAATCTGTTTTAAGTCTATTTTTGCCTCTTTCATCATTAGCTTATTAAACACTCAGTGTGGGAACTGTTAGGTGAAATGAGCTACAGAATGACTTCAGTCCTGTGAAATCCACTGCAGCTTCTAAGAAGGCGTGTACAGTATATGTTCATGTCTTTTACTGCAACACTGCAAGTTACGTCTGAAGTGGACACTTCCAGACAGGACATCAAAAATTACTGAAATACATGAATGAAATTGGTAAAAAGGGTCTTGGCTATGTGCAAAATATAAAATAGATATATAAGTCTTCTTGATTTCTGTATTGTAAAATTTAGTAAGACACACAAAGGAGAAAAAGTTTGATAATAAGCTCTTTCACTGTTACTCAAGACAGACATTTAACATTTTTGTATTTTAGGCACGCATCTAATGTTCTCATCAGTGGAACTTATACTGACTGCAATAAGCTTAAATTCTTAGATCGCCAACATTACAAGCAGCCTGAGCGGATTGTAAAGGTCAGAGCCACGGTGTCCTCAGAATATTTCTGACTGTGAAATGAACCAGTAAGACAGAAGCTCTGTGGAAAGAAATGGAAGTAAGGGGGGGGGGGTGTTTTAACACAAATGAAAGCGGGCAGATGCAGAGGTGATGTCCTGATAGGAGGCTGATGTAAGAAACCATTTAAAGTTAAAATGTGTTTTCAGCTGGTGACACTGTTTTGATTGCTACTCTTTTATCCTGAATATTATTAACCACGTTCACTTAAACCACTTAAAGCTCTGCAAAGTATTTATTTAGCATTATTCCGATATCAACTTTTAAGTAATAACATGTTGCAGGACACATATGGGTCCCATAAATAACATGCAGGAAACATAATAATTATATGTTTGGATTTTTCAGCTTGAGGGAGATGTGACAGGCCGAGATCCACAAAGCAGATGTCATCATGGATGTCAGGACTGTATTTAAAACAGCCACAATAACTCCACCAACCGGCTATGGTTTATGGGAAGCCTTCCTCAAGTTATGCCATTTGAGAGGGAAATTCTGAATTTTGTTTCTCCTTCGATATCTCATTCTCAGTGAACGGTGCTGGTGGAGCAGAGTAGAGGAGAACAGAGGAGGCGATGGAGGAGGAGGGAGCTCCTCTCTTGCAAACCCACAGGGTCCCTCCACTTCTCTGCTGATGGCCTGTAATTGGTGTTTAACACTATTGTGGAGAGGCCTCAGCTGCAGGGTGGCTCCTCTGGCTGCCTTTCAATGTGTCACTTGCTTGTGTGTCCCATTACGGCTTGTTCACTCTTCTCTTGAGGAATAGTGAGCGTGTACACTGGCAGCTTGGGCTTTTCACCTAGCAGGGTGCAGAGGAAGCAAAAGCACCAACAGCTGTGCTCAGTTGTTCTTTATAAGCAGGGCTGAATAGATGGATGGATGGATGGAATAAATTACAAGCTGGAGGTGTAGGGTTTGAAAGCAATGGGCATTTAGGAGGCAGGGAGGGTTAGGAAGAATAGGAAAGGCGCTGTTGAGAAGCATTATGGAATCTGTAGGAGCCACTGTCACATACTAGAGATAAAAGTCAGGATATGTCTGTTTCATCACTTTTAACCTTTACTTATACAATCTGTTTCTTGTGAGTCCACCAACTTTATAGAAGTGCAATACTTAATTGCTGGAGTGTCACTTTAATATTGTAATTGTACTGCGACCATATGTTGCTCTTCTTGAGGTTTCTTGCATTGTCTTTCCTGTTAAAGAATTTTTTTTGGTGGCTTTTCCTTATGTTTTTTGTGAAATGTTTTATGTTTTTTTAACTGTTTGAATAAACGTGACAGAGAGACAATGCGACCTACTTTCTTCATATTTGAGGTGTTCACTTTATTTTGTCTACCCCAGCATATACAGCAGATACATAGTGTTACACAGTGATTACCCCAGGCCTGCAGCTCTGCAAACCCCCATTGCTATTATTTATTGAGTGTTGATGCCACTTAATGAGTGATCGCTCCTTTATGTACATCACCATGTTCAGCCTACAGTTGTGCAGAAGAAAATATTTATGCAGCACCTCCTCATGTCTGAGTCATGAGTCATGAAGCTCACTGAGGGCACCAGTGTGCAGTCAAAGGTGGCCCGTAGGGGGCACTGTTGATTCTCATGAACGACCCACGGCACAACAGGTTGCACTGCTCCACTCTACGCCTCTCCTCTCCTCTCCTCACTGACTGGACACTAATGATCCATCCAGGTTATGGGAGTGGTAAAATAAAAATCTCTTGTGTGCTGTTTTGTGTCATTGTTAAGCACTTTAACCTGAGTTAAGAGCCATTTAATCATGGAAATCTCCAATTCTAAATGCGTGACTTTTGATTTTATTGCATATCACAAACCTCAGATTTCTTTTTCGTATATTGTGGATTGTATTTATACGCCAAGCTTCTCTTTATGTTTATTTAAAATAGTGTCCAAATAATGCTGCTAAAATCCACGCTGCTTGACTACACCTGACAAAGATGCAAAACTGCAGTGCTCGTTAGGCTATCTGCTGTTTTAAGATGTGATTACTGTCCTCCTGTAGAGTCCCAGCCTTATGCTCATTTCCACCATTCAACTTTCTTTTTCCCAACGCTTTTGGGACAAAAAAAGCGCATTCCCCATGTGATATGAGCCGGGAATTGGATGGCACAATACTTGCTGACGTGACGCCCGCAAACCCTCTAATTTGCCAATCCAGCCCGGAGTGCTCGTCCCATTCCCCCCCCTCAGTTTCTGCACCAGCACTCTCCGGTCCACAGCCCACAGGGTGCAGAGAGGCAACAGCTCCGGATCCACTTCCCCACCGCCTCTGATCTGCGCACGCTTCTTCATCGAGTGGAAAGTTGGAGGACTATTTGTTAGATATCGCATGTAGCCTACTCACATGTCACTCGCCGCATCCAGGTGATCTGGACCGCTGCGAATCCGGCACTCTATGAAAAAAATGAAGAAGAAAATAAAATAGCAGCGGCGTGCCATGAGACCTCTTGGGAAAACAGAGATTGTGGAGGACTTTTTTTGCTCTTGTCGTTGATGAAAAGATTGCAGCCTGACAAGAAGAGACGGGTGCATTTTAATGTCACATGTCAGTACTGGATGAGACCGCGGCGCCTTATCCACTGCAATAAGAGAAATGGTAAGAGAAGCAAAGAAACAAATGCATCAATTTCACAGACTTAACTCCTATTTCCATTTAACGACGTTTATGTTGCTTTTTGTCGCCTTGTGGTTGTTTTACAAGTGTTTATTTTCCAAAGCCCAAATAGAGAGAGAGAGAGGCGAATAATAAATCCTTGACACATTCAGCACATATTTGTCAAATGTGAAACCTCCTGGGTGCTGGCTGCGGGGTGTGATTGGTGACAGACGGTTTGTTCTCACACACCCAGACTCACCTGTTTTATCCTCATTAAATAACAGTTAAATCAACGCGAAGAGTCAGCTCAGCAGCAAAGAGGCACGCGAGAAGTTGATTCATTAGGCCTACATGTAGGCTACTTTGTAAATTCACCATTTTGCGAGAAAAAACGACAAACGTGGACTTCTCTTTCCCCCGTTTGCCTTCTTTAAGATCAAAACCATAGCTTGTACCTGTGTTTGTGGGGGGCTGATACTGACCGTGCATTCGTGTCTGTGATGGCAGGTGGTGTCGCACGGAATACAACTGTTTTGTTTTAAATGGAGAACTGCTCAGAGAGGATAAATTGCGTGCAAAGTTGTGCGGCTGTCTGCTGAGGGAGTCACCCGGCGGCTTCCCCCGAGAAAACACGAGTCCACGGTTTGAGACATGGGGCAGCTCCGGCGCGTAGGACTCACCGCGCTTCTCCTGTGCGCAGGTAAGAGCCCAGAGACTTGTGTCCATACAGCCCAACAAGAATTATGGAAATGAAAGGCAATGGTCACATGATAAGAGACACTGTAAATGCATCAACCTTTATAGAGTGATTTTAGCTTTTCAGTGTGGAACAGTTAATGAAATGCTAATGATTTCCTTTTAACCAAGAGGACATATGATTTATGAGACATATAATTAGCTGTAAGCTGCTGTGGCAGAATACAACTGTCTTGTAATATTAACATGACTGAACTGTGACAGTTGCCTAGAGAGTGTGTGGGTTTGACTGTTGTAGCAGCACTTAAATGGGATGCAGTGTGTAAGCATGGCACTGCAGAGCACCAGGAATAACAACAGGCTGCATGACAAAACCCAGGAAAAGAGAAAAGCACCTTTTTTGCTAAGTTTGAGCAGTTCTGCACTTGAAAAAAACTTGTGTGTGGGTGAATGTGTTTGTGTGTGTGTGGCCCTGCCTGTGCTTATGTTTGGGGGTGCACAAGTGTATATATTTGCCTGTTTCATGTGTGATTTTGCAAGATGTGTGGGCTTGGGCAGACCTGTGGTATGTAGGAAAAACTAAATCCTGAGTTTTCATCCTCGCAGTTTACCTGCCAATCAAAGGCGTATGTAAAACACCCTTTCTCACTTGGAAACTACATATTTTAATTTTGAAGTTTTGTCTATCCTTCCATTTGGTAACATTTCATTTAAAAATGTCATTGCTGAGATCTGGGAATGCGGCAGCCTCCCTAAACCTGGGTGTCAAAAGGTGTCAGATGGTTTTACAGATTGAAGGTAAGCAGCCAGATTTGCAGAGGTGAGCAGAGTATCCAAAAACTGTGCTAGAGTAAAAGTACAGTTACTTTATAATAATAACCAGGCAACCAACAGCGTACAAGATTTGTCGCTGTTAGCCCAACAACCTCACTGTGACCACAAGACACTACAGTAGGCACTGCACCCAGCCAAGAAATACTGCACATAACCCTTCCGCAAAACGGCGAACTGTAGTTTTCACACTTTTTTTGTATGAAATAAACAAACAAGATACAACATCTTAATCAGGTTTGACAGGCCGAGGCTAGCCGTTTCCTCCTGTTCCCGGTCTTTGAGATGAGCTATGCTAAATTGTCCTGCCTGTAGCTTCATATTTAATGGACAGACGTGAGCATTATCAATCTTCTCATCTAACTCTTGGCAAGAAAGCAAATACGTGTATTTCCCCAAATGTCAAACAATTTCTTTATGTACATGTAATGGAATGAATGCAACCTGTTATTAGCCACTTCTGGATGTGAAAACAGAGGTGAACATTCATATTATTACATAAACTCTCCGCTCTTAACGTCGCTCAGATTCAGCAGAGCTACTTCCTGGTTCAACTTTGGCCGACTACATAACAGTTATGCATGCAACACAGTTTTAAAGCTGACAGCTGCAACTTTGGGAAGATCCACCTTTGTTTTAACTTTAAGTGATTTTGGTTAAACGGTGGCTGACTGCTCATCTTACCTGGTCTAGTTGATTATTTCTAGTTAATTTCAGCAATTAATTGATGTGTAAATGCTATTATAACCAATTGGAAAAGTGGTGGGGAGAAACAATGAAAATCAGAAGGTTCCCCAAAATTTGTATAAAATGAAAAAAAATCACGTGAGTGGCTCCTTTCACCAGGTGAAAGCCACTTCACAAATATACAGGGTGGCCAAAGATTGATCCATATCTCACTGAATCTGGTCAGCCTCTTAATCTTTGCAGGTGAAAGTGGAGAGGAGGAAAAAAAAAAAAGACAGATTCCATCCTGTCAGTCAACCCCCTGGTGTGCAGCGTTATAACTCTCCAGCCATCTGATTGCTTTCACCAAGAGGTTCTAGGTTGTCTCTATGAGACACACGCACTGACAGGCACATATTGTAGAGGATACCTACACACACTCATGTACTGTCAGACTGGCCATCAGGACATTTGGAAATACTCCACATAGCCTGGCATGCTATAGGATATGATACAGGCAGCTTCTTAAACAAGACAGATTGGAGGATTGTCATCTCTTAGTCAGATAGAGAAAGTTTCAGGGGTGAAAAACTGCCTACCACTTCAAAGTAAGGCAAACTTTGAAAAGTTGCAGAATTTGTTATAAACACCTTTATGACTGTATTAATAGCACACCAACCAGAGGGATCCTTCGCTTACATTTGGGCTCAGAATGTGGCAACGCAAAATCAATTATTTATTCATTATAACAAATGTATTACTATTAGTCTCTTATAACTGATACTCATAACTGATTATTACTGATTTGTACAGCACTTAGTATTAAGAAAGTCATGTTGAATGGTAGGTGAAATACAATAAAGACTAAATATATCTCTCTATATCTATCTATAATTGTCTTATATGCATACTGTATAGTTTTTAGAACTTGTTCAAAAAACTTACTTGAATCCCTGGTATAAAGGGCACTGTGCTAAACAAGAGTGGGAGGATCCACTCTGAGTTTGCCTGCTCTTTTGAATGTGTGTGGGCCTGGCCCGAGTGGATTTGGATGGAAAGTTCAAAAGTTACAAAACCAAAACGCATTTAGCGTTAATTTAATAATAGCTCTCTTGGTGCTCTCTCTCTTTGACACACACACACACACACACACACACACATGCACACACACACACACACACACGCACACACACACACACACACACACACACACACACGCACACACACACAGAACCCTAACCAAAAATCACAGTAGCCAGAGGCATTCAGGCTATCTGAAGGAGAATTTGAGAACAACTGGTAGTTTCAGATGTCTGATCAGCACTACCTGTTTAGCCAAGGTTAGGGAACGATTGGGGCAATGGCAAATACACTATGATTGGGGGCGGGGGGTTAGGGAAAGATATGGTTAGCATTTACAAAAAAAGTGAAGGTTTTGCATGTCTGTGATGGCAGGTGAACTCTGGTCTCCTGCATGACGGTCCACCACCCCGACCTCTCTGCTTCTCTACATAAAGGGCACGCTACTTCCTGCATTAGAACTGAATCTTGGCAAATCATTAGGTCTGATGAATTTATTTCCTGGGATACTGGGCTGGGTTATTTAATTTTATAATATTCAATGAAGAGGAAACAGGCAGAGAAAGTGGAGCAGCGTTACACTCTTGAATAGGCATACTTCAGTTATTATACATAAGATATGGAGAAAAGCAGAGATCACAAAGAATGCAGTGGTTTACTAATGTACATAGAAAATGTTATGTGCCTTTATTTTTTCTGTTAGGTGGTAAGATCACCTGTCCAGAAAGGGTCCTCAGGCAAAACCTGGATGCTATACACCAGTATTCTAAACAGTGGAAAGCGTATATTTGGTAGGTGATTCTTGAATTAAAGAGTTAATGAGCCCCATTAGCAAGTTCCACATGAGCCCCCAGAGGGCCAAGATCAGCCCTGCATACTGTAGCTCATTAAGCTTTGATGTTATGTCCACATACTGTATGTTCTTGACTTTTAATCAATTCAGCGTTATTATCGCCTATCGTGATAGTGTTGTTAGACGTTGATGAGTGTCTGCGCACCAGTTGTAGTTGGCTGGTCAAAGTTCAGGGATGTTTTTCAGTCCTGGTCTGTCCCTGGCTCTAACAAACCAAGTAAATTTATTCTTCCTGTTAACCTTTTTCAGTTGCAGTTTGTTATTCTGATGAATTTTCTTTCACTTGAGAGGTAGTGTTTTTACAATGCTTACACCTTCTTGTAAAGGCATCTGTTCCCCTGCTTCAGTTTGAATTCCTCAGAACTTTTTTTGTCATTTTTAAAATTACAATCAATAAACTCGTACTGAAGTAAACAAATAGCTTCAAACTGGTAACAGGTAGGACCTATTTTTCAAAAGAACAGACGACTGAAAATATGTTTTTCTATTACCAGTGCTGCAGCGACAGGCATCCTCTAGATGCTGCAGTGGATTTCAAAGGACTGAGGTCATTCTGTGGACTGCTTTACCTCGGTTTCCACATTGAGTGTTTAACAGTCTACTGATGAAACAGTCAAAAAACTTGAGACTTAAAACAGATTATCTTATGCCAATGTTAGGAGAGAGGAAGAGCCCAGAGTGACCGGCTACCCTGCACACACATTAAGGCCGTGAAATCTAAACTGGCGTCAACCTCCTGGAGAGCAAAGTCTCATGGGATATTACTTGTTGGCTCTGAGCATCTCTCGATTTAATGCTGGGAGGAGGTTGGCAGGGCTGCGTGCTTCTGGGTAGCAATTCTGCTGAAAGAAAAAGAAGAAGCCTATAGAATAAGCTGACCTTGTAGAAAACTCATGTGAAAAGAAACTCCCCTTCTCTTCTTTTTTCACTCTTGTTTTCTCCTTAAATGGTTTAAAAGGCATTTCTATGAGCTGTAATGTTCATTACCATAAAACAAGCACTAGGATACTTGTTACCGGAGGCCTCGACCAGGAAGCTAAAATTGAGTCAGTCTCTTAAACATCAGAACAACAAACCAAGTGTTTGACTTTCCAGAGGCAAAGTCAAAGTTTATCACACTTTAAGGAACACAGCATTTTGTCTGTAAAGCAATAGCCCTCTAGACAAGCGCACATTGAATAATAATTTGCCAAATCCAGTGCGAAAATGTGCTATCACTGAATGAAATGCTGTATTATACAGTGATAGATGAAGCCTGGCTTGGCCTGTATGACACTGTATTTTACACAAGGCTCCAGAGAGCAGCAGAAGGAAACGCCACACCAGGGAGCCATATGTCACATTATATGGGTCATAACACACAGACAAGTCATAAAGTGAAAGCTCATTTAAAGAACTGCTGAGTAAAATTTGTAGTACAAACCCCAAATTTTTATATGCTTCAAAAAGCATGTATTGTGGTCTGGAATGAAGTAAATTGAAAAACCCAAGATCCACAAGTCTAGACTACTTGCCCTGTGGATTGTTGTCCCTCCACACCCATTACCACTGCAAGTTAGTTACAGTGATGCTGAATAAATACAGGATGCAGTAGATGGATCTGATGGTGAGAGATGATTGGTTCAGCAGCAGTCACTCCTCCTTGTAGTTTTGTTAAAAAATGTAATTTCTTCCTAAATTATGTTCACTGGCAAAGTTTTTTTTACAGTACAGGAAGTGATAAAAAATCGTAGGCCCGGTGGGTGCACAAAGTGCAGGACTGTGACACCACCAGAGACCAGGGTTCACCTCCTGCGTGTGGTCCATCCAGCCGTTTGGTTAAGCTTAGCGAAAAATCAAGGTTTGGGTGAATACGTGCTGTGTGACACTTCAAGTCACTGTTCATTTAATATTAAAGCAGGACCAAGATCTTTTTGCTATACGTGCCTAAACATGACCATAAGAAAACATTAAGAACGCTTTTTCAAATCAGCACATGCGTTCATTAACAACATTTGCACGTTATGTTGATGAAGATAATACAGACATTATGTTTCTGTCAAAACTGTTTGCCGTTAGTAGTATTTGCTGCAAATTAGCAGTATATAAACATATTCTAGGTGACAGGGTTGGGTTAAACTGTTATCTCCCTTGTCAGCAGAAGGCTCATTACCAAGGCAACTGTGGAAGTACAGTATTGCAGCCGGTGAGGAAGAAAAACTCAGTATTTTATGTAATATAAGGAATATTTTCTGAGTTGTTTTTTTGCATCATCCTTAAATCTTTATGTTAGCAAAAACCTTAAGTGAATTTTATGAATTAATTAGAAAATAAGTTAAATGCTAACACAGGCATACAGTATTTGAGTTGTGCCTGGGTGACCTAGATAAGCAGCTCCTCTTAGGGATGTTGACACTAAATACCTCTTTGGCAATGACAAGTTTTAATTGATTCAATTGATTTGAGGCAATTCTTGCCCCCTGCTGATACACCCTTTCCATCCACCTGGCATGCCTTGTGTTTTTTGGAGAAACGCTCTGAGCATCCAAATACAAGCAGGAACACACCTCATACCTCCAAGGCTTTTTCATTTCCATCTAATTTGATACAAACAGAAGGGGGGCCTTTGTTGCGTTATGTCTATGGTAAAGACAGAATATTTTGGAAAAGTGGCTGTTTCATCAGCAGAGAATGTCATCAGCATCAGGCTTGGAGACATGTAACTGAAATGAGTGGTGAGGCTTATTTTCCCCCTTAGTTAGCTAATGGCATTAGCTAATGTCATTAGCTGTGCAAGCTAAGTGATTGACAGGAGCTGACTTTGATGTTGCACAGTGATTATACTGCACAAGGACGGTCCAGCACTCATCTCTGTGCAGGAAATTCATAATAGTGTACCTTTTTTTCTTTATATGTCCAGTGTGATCACTCGTTCAGTTGTGGGTTTTTATTCATAACTAATAGCAATTATTGATGGCGACTGAAACAGCCAGGCAGGTCTGGGGTTGATCAACTCAAATGACAATACTGAGGCTTACATTGAGTTAAACCTGAGAATTCAGAAAGGCGTAGGCTTTAGACAGCATGACAAATGAGGGGATTTTACTCCTTTTAACTATTTGTTCAGTCATAGGACATGGTCATTTGCTTTCCCCAAAATCCATAGGATAGGATAATCCACTGGGGAAAAAGAAATGTCAAGTGTCTTTCTTTTCCCACAGAGTTTGCTTTACTAACAGGATCAAAAAAAGGAAAGGATGAAAAGGAGAATAATCAATATATGACAGCATTAAGATGAAACATTGCCCTTCTTTCCTTCTTCGCTCAGTGTTTGGAGGATTGGGAATACAGCGCGCATAACCGTGGCTGGCACATGAAGATCCGTGCGGATGCACCCCGACACACATAATCACACACAAACGCACGTGCGCAGCATCACTAAAGCTTTTGTGACACATTGTAGCAGCGCACTGTAAACACACACACACTCTCACACACACACACACACACACACACACACAAAGGCACACACAGACTCATCTGCTTGGGCAAACAACTTCACAGCCATCCAACTGGGAAAGGATCGCACTCCACGGGAGGTCTGGAGACAATTAGCATAACTAACAGAACACTCAGCGCACACCCAGAAAATCAGAAGGAAATGGAAATGAACCTATGCAATCAGAGCAGAGAAAGAATGTTAACAGATTTTTTTTGTCACTTCCTGCATGAAAGATTGACAGAGAGAGACCACATATTTATCTCGCTTCACCAGCTTTGGTCCCATAAGACAGTGGAGGTACAGTACATGTTCTCCTCTGTCGCTTGGGCTTCAACTCCCTGCTGAGATGGCCTCGCACTGTATCACTTTATGGAAGAGTAGTGCAGAAGTTTTGCAACAAGTTTTCAGAGAAAGCCAGGAACATTTTTCTTTTCTTGTATTTCTGAAGAGAGTTGTGCCATTTTGTGTCAGTTTTTGTTAGCCACTGCTACAGGTACCAGGGTAGAGATGATGATGACAGTGGTGATGGGAGAGTTTTCTGGTATTACTGTTATCTGCCCAGGTCAGAGCAGGAAGATATTGCCTTGGTGTTTTTTTTTTTTTTGTCCAAACATGATTGATAACAGCGGAAACGGTCCCAACGGACGGCACTGTTGTCAAGTCTATTTGCTGTAGGGCTCCACAGCCACAGTATTAAACTTTTCTCAGTCTGTCTTTCTCTATCTGTCTGGCTGGCTCCGATTTAGAGCTGTTCCTCATTGATTGATTTACCACCTGGTTCATCAGATGTTAAGAGATGAGAAAATAACCACTCAAAGTTCAGCGTAGCAACAACAACAGCAAAAGAAAAAAAATACTCCACACACAGACAGGTGAATGTTAATTTCAAACTTGATAGACACTTCGGAATTGAAACCTGAGGGGAAACTATTCCACACCTTTTAGGAATACGATTCCCAAACCAAGACTCAATTCCCTTACCAATTTTCAGCAACACTGCCTCAAGAGAGGTAAACATTGCTGAGAGCTCCAGCCATTTAAAAAAATGTATTAGCAATAGGGCTTCCATCTTCCAAAACCTATATCCATATAGGTGTTAATACTTTCATGTGGTAAGCCAAGTGAGGCTCAGAACACTTCAACCATAGTGATAAACAGATGAGAATAGCCTCAGCACTTTCCAAAAATAATAATTGTGTAGTATTTGCCTCAGATTATCAGAAATGTGCAGTTGTGCATGTAACTTCTGATAGGCGATGCCAACTAAAGCGCTGACAGTTTGTATTCTATATGTTAATGTGCAAACGATGCACAGTACACAGTTTCTTCAGGACATTTTAACAGTATATAATTGTGTGTTTCATATAGTACTGAGGGTTTTGTGGATTGCTTTTCAGCAGCTGTATGTAGGTATGGCTTGCTTGATACATTGGCCGGGAGAATGAGACATATATATTGATCGATCTGTGGGCTTCAGGCCGGGCCTGAGCCCAAAATTGTGAGCAGCCTTAATAAAATGTTATTGGTCAATTTCTAGTCAACATTAAATGTGCTGATGGCCAGTTGGTAGACCCTATTAGGTCAGAAAATTGTAATCTGTAGAGCAGTTGAACAGATATCATAAAATGAGAAAAATCTGTTTTTGAGGATCAACAGTTGAGCAGTGTGTGTGTGTGCGGATTAGTGGATTAGTGTGTGTGTTAGCAGTGGTGACAGACACAAAATGTCACCTTCTCAATTTTGCCATAGCCTGCCAAAAAAAATGAGTCTGTAATTAGATTCACAATAATCAGAAATGTGGATCTTCATAGTATGGTTTTTCTTCATTGTCATGCTGTCATATTCTCCCCCTCTCATCCTCCTCATCTCTCCCCTGCTTCCATCCTCCCCCTCACCTTCACATCTTCATCATCTTCAATCACTCTCTCATCTCCAACAGTCTTTCTCCTTCCCTCTTCATTAACATTTTTTTTTTTAAATCTCTGTTTCTCACACGTTCCAGTTTCTCCCATCAAAGAGCAAAGCTGAATATACAGATAGAAAAATATCATGGGCAAATTTAAGAGAAAGATTAACAGTTTTTCTTCTAGACAGTATACTATCTAGGAAGGCTTGAATATGAAAGCTAAAAAAAATGGTTCATATAGTCATCTCCTTCCAGTAAGTGGTATATCAGATGGTACAAAGAAGGATAAAAGTTGGATGAGAAGATGAATACCACTCTCTTGCCTGTATGGTAAATATAAAGTTACCGCCACCAGCCAGTTAGCTTAGCTTAGCATTAAGACTGGAAATGGGGGTTCTGTCCAACAGTAACAATATAGGTCTACTAGCGTTCATTCTTTATGCTAAGCTAAGATAACTGACTGCTGGCTGTAGCTTCATATTTAGCGCATGAGAGTGGAATCAGTCTTCTCATCAAAACTCTCAGCAAAACAGCAAATAAGTGTATTTCCCAAAATCAATCAACAGTTGTCAAAATGTCAAACCATTTCTTTAATTCCCACCAAGGGATAAATAATGAGTTATGTTTACTAATGTACTTAATATTTAAATACATGCAATGATGCTCTGTTGAACCACTGCTGGTGTATCTTGTGTTTGCTCTGCATTATATGGATTTACTGGGGTATCATTTTTAATAATTTAATAAACATAATTTCTTCTAAAATCTACCTACAAATGTTCCATCCAGCAGCAGCCGTCTGCCTGCGCCACCAGTCACCTAGTGTTTCATACTTTTCCCATCGCTGTTATGATCTGTTTCAGCTATGCTGTCAATAGTTTCCAATTTGATCACCCTACAGAGCAGTTCACATGGTCAGAATCTGCTGACCTGTATGTCATGCTTTATTTCTGTAATCCACGGGAAGATCTTTAATCCACATTTCCACTTTGTCCATGGCATCCACCGCTCTGTCTCCATGTAATCATTAGTTTTACTCTCCCGCCATTTGTGGCCTTTACTTCTCTTTAGAATTTAATTACCACGGGTAACCAGACCAACCAACATACATTCTCACCGCAATCAATCTAAATAGAAGAGGAATTGCCAATCCACTGCCTGCTCGGCCTGGTTGCACTGACTCAACAGACAAAGTGAAGAGGGCAGAGCTTGTCGCGCAGAGCTCTGATTTTCCAATTTCCTTCGCTATGTGCCTCCAGTGAAGGGCGACCGAGTTATATGTAAAGAGAGTAAGATCTGTGCCTCAGTTTTTGAGGCTTTTGACTCATCTGGATGCTGTTTCAACATTTGTCAACACACAGGAGATTTGAAGGCTTTGGCAAAAGGGTTGATCAGATTACCCTAAATATCTGATCACAGCCATAATGTGCATTTTCAGTGCTTTAATCTATGCTCATCATGTGCCTGCATCCTATCCAAGGCGATAACAGTGATTTTACAATGTCTCTTATTTAGTCATCCTGTCCCCATTTACCACATGAGCAATATACTGTGCTGCTCTGAGCATGCCCAGGGCCAGATCTGGGCCCAGTGCCTCAGTAATAGAGGATAAATCAGTTCTTAAAAGGGCCATATAGGGGGAGCCAAAATGTATCCAAAGCCGAAGGATTTAAACAGAGACATGAAATCCCCTTTGTTTCGCTGTGGGCATGAAGCTGAGTGAGTGAACCTTGTGTGGGCTCTTGGTACCGGTCTGGGGCCTCGTGGGTGCCAGCATTTTCCAGCGGGTAATTGGGCCTCTCTGAGCCTCTGTGTGTGTGTGTGTGTGTGTGTGTGTGTGTGTGTGTGTAATCTCCATGAATACAGTGAGGATACAGGCCCCTCACTTTCCAAAGTAGGCATGGAAGGACACATGCCATTTTTATTTAAGGTAACTGATGAGGTAGACAGCTGGACTGGTGTTGTCCACTCGTGTTTTAACACTCACAGCCTGAGGTGTGATTTCTATCAGCACTTTCTCTTTAGCCTCTCATCCTTCTGGTTTGGTCCCCATGTGGGTTAACTTGATGGATTCCCAGGAGACTGAAAGACTACTGTTGATTTTTGCTGTAAATTATTTCATATAAGAATATCATCTCCATCCCCCCATGGCTCTCTAAGGATTAGCGGTTATAGATAAGGTTGGAGATACGTCATCATCTATATACAGTATAATGTCTGTGGAGCTCCCCCCATGTTTTATAGAAGAGAATACAAAAATATGACAAGCTCAAATTCACAACTTGCCATTTCTCTAATTGCTTGGGTCATGAGATTTTTTAGACCAAAAAAATTGTCTGTCTCAGGAGGCAGAAAATGTTGAGAAATCCTGCAATATATTGACGTGCAGCCAACAAGAACTGACAGAACAGAATGCTACATGTTTGCCCTTGTATTGAATTACAATCTTTGTTCTACATCTCGTATGCAGAGTGCAGGATCACATTCTCTATGCGGTGACTGCCTGTCCAACACAGTTATCTGCAGCAGCCGACAGTCAGTTAGAAAAGACAGATATTGCTGACTCAATGTCAGATACATACAGTATAGGGCACATTTTGGAGCTTGTTAAAAGAGTCAAGATTGTTAAAAGCATATCAAGTGGGGCTGCTGTGCTTATTTTCCTTTTTTTTTTTGATTAATCGTTTCCTTTAAAATGTCAGAAAACGTTCATCACAATCTCCCAGAGCCCAAGGTGACGCTTCAAATTGCTCGTTTTGTTTGACCAACAGACCAAAAGCCTAGCCTAATTATTTAATTCAATTAATGATGTAAAACAGAAAAGCAGCAAAACCTAAAATGTAAGAATCTGAAATCATCAAATGTTTGGCAAATGACGAGCAGGATGACTCTACGAACAGCAGTGTCAGTCTGTCTTTCTGTCCATTGGTCAGTCAACCACTTTTGTCCGGAGTGAAATATTTCAACAACTAATGGCTGCATCAGCATGAAATTTTGTATGAACATTCATGGTCCCCAGAGGATGAAGCTTCCTGACTGTGGTGATCTAGTGACTTTTCCTTTAGGGCCACCAGAAGGTCAAAAAGTTTTACTTATCCGGCAAAATATCTCAAAATCTACTAAATATGCAGATATTCATGGTTCCCAGATGATGTATTGTAATGCCTTTAGTGGAACCTGAATGATGACATTAGCATTTAGCTCAAAGCACCGCTGTACTGCTGTACCCAAGTACAGCCTCACAGAGCCGCTAGCATGGTGGTAGACCCGTAGTCTTCATTTATTAATTTATTGACTTATTACATTTTCAGCTGATAGTGCTTGTTGAATAGTTCAAGCACTAATATAAAGGGTATTTTAAAAAGCTCTGCATGCGTACATGCATTATGAATCACTGGTAAAGAGTGTTTAAATATCCTGGAGTACAGTGAGAAAATGGACTGATTACCTTTCATCATACTGAGGAAACCTGCTATTCAGAAATTACAGCCTGGTACCTTGACATTCTTGCATCAAACACTTTCCTTCTCTGTAGTATTGTAGTATAGTTTGCCTACTCTTCAGAACATGTTTGCTCTGTTCGATTTGTGCAAATATTTATCTTGCCATTCTTAGGTTGGATTTCCACACAAGCTGGGATATACCTCCAATCTGTAAAGCTAATTACTACCACTTCCCTCCCGATGTTCTACAGGGCAGAGGTTCTTTCATATGTAGATTTGATTAAATTATGCTATGGTGAGCTCATTAGATTGGATTTACATTTAGAGATGTTTTTGTGCTCCCCTGCCCCTGAACCCTCTCAACGCGAGTACTGCAATCACAGGATTCTGATGACCTGACATTTCCTGGCCAGTTTTTCCACCGCCGCAGCACTGCACGCTCACAAAGTTGGGTCTGCTCATCAAAGCTAGGAAATGGCACCATGCTGCTTTTAAATTCATGGTTCACTTTGCTATATTAAACACTCTCATGGTTTTGTAATGGGTCTAGCAGGTTAATTAAGTGGGTCAGAAAGCAGCTCAAAGGCTTCTGGTAGATACAGTCAGGATTTTGGATCATATCGGCCGTGTAGCGTCAAGACACCAAATTTGTGTCAGTCAGTCAGGGATGAGACACTTCACTCATCCTGTCTGCTGTTGGGCTTTGATTTTTTTGTGCCTCTGCACCGGCGATAGCTGTGGCCGGAGGGATAATGTTTTCGGGTTGTCCATCCGTCCCATTCTTGTGAATGCAATATCTCAGGAATGGCATGAGGGAATATCTTCAAATTTGGCACAAACGTCCACTTGGACTCAAGGATGAATTGATTTGGTGGTCAAAGGTCAAGGTCACTGTGACGTCAGAATGCCCTTGACAAACACCTATTTGGCCATAACTTAAGAATTGATACAGTAATTAGGACAAAGTTTCACACAGATGTATCATGGGATACAGTGATGAAGTGATGACATTTTTTTTACCCAAAAGGTTAAAGGTCAACTTCACTGTGACATCACACTGTCCTGGAAAAACACTTTTTTGGCCATTATTCAAAAGCATAACTCAGGAACAGAAGGGGAGATTGTGACCGTATTTCACAGTTGGTGAGTCAAAAGTGACACTGACTAGGTGACACTTTTGACTCAGTCGTGATCCTGTGAGTGAGTTTCACCTACTGCTTATAGAGAGGCTTCGCATCTAAAAATGCCAGGAAGAAAAGCACCACATTTTGTGTAGCTATTCTCCATAAGAATCCATCTTTACATAGTAATCAAGTACATGTGTACCTGTTTAGCCAATACATCTACAATAATCCTTCATTAATCAACAATGTATATTCACTGGAATCCTACATATGTATCATCAATATAGTGCTAACTTCCATTTTGCCAAAAAATACACTTTATACAATTCCTTCTAAGTATTCACTACATATATTATGAGTCTGGACAGACATGAATGTAAACTGCACCTTGGTGGCATCAAAGGCGGGGCGGTAATTCTAGTTTATTGATGAATAACAAATTAATAAATCTGCCATTCTAAAATGGCAACATAAACTTTACTTTTTCATACAGAACTAAAGTCATTGCACCACAAATTATATTTAAGTTGTTTTGCTTAGGGGTGTATGGATAAATTTGCAGGATGACTGACTGTTTTAGGTTAGCTTGTTTTAAAGAAAGCAGTGGATCTAATTGTAAGAAAAAAAAATTAGAGAGGTAGCCATCAATCATAAACCCCCGGTTTTCCTGGTGTCAAATTACCTCTGCACCATCACACCACCCCCGACTGCAATTTCATAGAAAAAGAACACTTTCTTTCCAGCTGTCAGAGGAATGATCGGCCAGTTGATTATGACGTTAGCGTTGCAATATGCCGATTAAGCTTCACTGTTCAACATTTAGGGATGACTAAGCCGCTGCACACCCTGCAGTGTGTACAGCATGCAAAACATGCAGGATAAGGTATGTGTATGAATATTAACATCATAAATTGTCGTTGGATTTCCATTTGCTCACAGCTTGTCTTTCATAATAATTTTTTTTCTTTTGTTTTTTTTTTTGCTGATGATATTACGCAGGACAATAATAGTGGTAGAATAAAAGGGAGGATTGAGGGCTTATCTAGCTCTGCAGGTGTGGTATTACAGGCTTCTCAATGGGAATCAAACTTGTGGTGTGAAGTATAAGCTCCTGAACTGTGCGGCACATTCTGTACATAATCCCAGTGCACTTTTCCCATAACTGGGAGATGGGGCAATGTGAAGGGCACACAGTCTGTTGGCAGCATGACACTGACAAGCGGCCACTGAGAGAGGGAGGGGGGGGGCGGGGAGCACGGAGTGCTTGACGTGCTTTGTGTGGCTGTGATGCTGCTGTGGCTGCCAGGGAGAAATCTTTTCCAGTCCAATGAGAAGGCCATTTCTTCCTTTCAGTGTTAAATAACACACACAAAGAGAAAAAATATCACGAATGATGGGCTGATAATGCTATTAGAGGAGAAAAGGCTTAAGAAGACAAATTTTACTGTACTGAAAATTGAGTTAAATGTGGCCGAAACTATTATCCCACTAAATATAACATTATCTTCAAACAAGCTCATTATATATTATTAGTGATGTAATACATTTAGATGGAACATCCTTCAAAGCAGTGCAGGAAAATGAATATATTTTCATTATGTATACTAATGTATTTTTGGGCTCCACAGTGTTCGGCTCAACTAATCAAAAATCAGTCCCAAACTTGTGTTATGTGCTCATCTATTTTCACTCCACATTCACTCCAAAGTGAGACAGTGGATCTGGACCACTGAATATTCATTGAGTCTTTGTAGACTAATTATAATGTGTGTCTTCATAAACTTGGGGACTGCATGCGGTGACTGAATAAGGCAGAGCAGAAAATAAATTGATTTCTTGCTTTGATGCAGCTGTGTTGTGTGCACAAGTGCCTGATGAGGGGCTGAATGAAATTAAGAAATCTTTACTTCTTTTGTATGATGATTTAGGCCAGCAACAGTACATTGCATTGTACCAAATCCCTGCCTCAGCACAAGGATTGCAGGAAATCTATTCTGGGCTGTGATGAAATTAATGGAACATTTTATTGGTGCAGGGCATGTTTGTGGTGTTGCGGCATTGTAATGAAGAAGAATGTTGAGGAATGTTGAGGAGGTGGAACATTAAAATGCCCCCAGCAGGCTCTGCTCGCTATTGAATGGGAAATAAGTCCATCGTGGGGGAAAGCTCGCTCAAAACAAGTAATGATTCATGTGAGTTTAGATGTGTTTGCACACATGTTTGCTGATTGACTATGTGCAGCATGTGCGTACAAACATGCAAACATCAGTATATATGCATGCAAATACACTCATATGAACATATGCACAGTCTTATATAGTTATTCAGGAATTCAGGCACTTCGCCCACATTTATGCGCGCGCACACACACACACACACACACACAAAATGACACGCCCCAATAATAGGCGCCAAGAGGGTGTACTCTGCGTGGAAAAATGGCTCTGTGCACAAATTGCTCATATGTCTCGAATTTGTATGTTAAATACTTCACTTGTTTTGTTATTTTCTTCCTAAACTTTTAAATTGAACTTGGAAGTTTATTCCTGCTCACTTTCGAGACAACCAGACGGCCTGATGGATAACGAGACAGCAGAAACTGCTTGTGTGCCCATTTGTGAGCATGAATTGAAACTTTAAATAGAACTGAAAACCTTAAAACTGTTACATTTAGCAATTTCACGTCAGTAAAACATTTGCACATTCATTTTGAGGCATTAGCGTAATTAATGCAAACAAATGAGACTATTAGATCTCAGCCGCTATTCGCTTCTGCTTTGCATTTTAAAATGTGAGCGAAAACACACTGAAGAGGCCGGAACGACTGAAACTTACTTAAAAATAAATCTCAGCACACAATGACCAAACTTGTTGTTTCATGTTAAGAGTCTTTTGTCATAATTATGCAGCTTTCCAAGCTGGAAGCTAGCAAGCAAAGTAGGGCAAAATTAAATAATCAACTGTAATTGGATCATATGTGAGATGGATAAACACTTGATGAAAACAGGATCCTGAAACAAAACACATGCAAGGCCAGCAATAAGCAAACAAATAATGATGCATCTGCCAGTATCGTGTGTTGTTTCTCTGCAGCAAAAGAGAGCTAGAAACTAGCAACTATTCCTTAGTGAGCCTTGAAGTGGTTTTAGTCTCACAGTGCCTGCACAAAGTAACCACCAAACACATATTGCTCCAGGAACACTCTGATGGAAAGCTGATGGAACTTGAAGTTACAGGACCACTCACACAGCTGCTCCTTACATATGAGACATGGCCAAGGATGTGTTGTTCAACTCATAAAACAGGGACAAGCCGGTCCACACAGCATCTAGTTTTTATTTAGCCCTCCCATCCTTCTACAGACACCGCACACACACACACACACACACACACACACCCACACCGCTCTCTCTACCTTCCTTTGTCTCAAACACAGCCATCATTTTTTAACAAGGTAGGAAGTACCTACATCATTTGAATAGAGAAACTGCAACACACACTGACTGTATGGGGAAAAAGAAGAAGTATGAATACTTCTTAAGGTCGGATTTTACTGAAAAGTATGTTGAACACTGAATTTGAGACAAGAAATAAATACTTTGAAGAGTAATACATTGAATCATTTTCATAAGAAAAGTAGTTACATTGTCATTTAATGTCAGTATATTGTCCAAATCAGATTGCACTGTGCTTTTTACAGTATTGTTTTGTTTCACCCTTGGAGGCATTTTGGGTGTCCTTGGTATAAAAACTGATTGTGAACTCCTGAGGCAAAGGCTACAGTCCCGGGCAGAGTCAAAGTAAAGTCGTAATCGATTTCAAATATGGCCAGAAGGGTTTGCTGACATCCCCTGGATCTCTGCCCTGCAAACAGCCACAAAAAATGCATCTAAAAGTGCCACATATAGTACATTTAATTCTACAATACGAAGAGAAATTTACTCCTCAGCGATTTCATTATCTGAAGAAACAATAACTTTGTTACACCCCAATTGTCAGGATTTAGCTGCCTTTGTCTCTCAGTAAAAAAGGAGTAGTGACTTTTACAGTAGAATAAGCTGAAGCTAGAGTGATGTGGCATCACCATCACAGTGCTCTGTTGTTGCTGAGTCAGGTTGGTCTGGATCGCCAGAGGGCATCCAGTCAGAATATGGAGGATGTTCTTGCGTTAATGAAGGGATTGTCCACCACTTAGAGCACTTCTTGACGCTGTGTTGAGTTTGCACAGATGGCAACACAATCAAACTGCGACTCAGCACATTACAACTACTGTAACTTGAACTACTGTAACAGTTGCCTTATACAGTATTTTAGGGTGAAAGTGGATATTGGCTTCTTATACAGTACACGTAGGTGCGAAACGAGCTTCCTGAGGGTTACTTGAGTCAAGATATCACTTGCCCTGTTGCAAGTCAAAAGGTACTCATCTCCTGCTGAGCACTGACTATTGCAGAAGTATGTTGTAGCCCATTTGGCTAGCCCATTGGATGTGATTAACGTATGTTTGTGGTCAGTGTTTAGCACTTTACGCAGCCAAAATGAGTAAAGTGCACATTTTGGGTGTATATTTCTCCAGGAATAAAGTTCAACACTGTCAGGGGAAAAAGCAGGCCGTGGCTTGGGACAAATGAATCTCAGCAAATGGTTGAGAGTTGGGAGTTAAAAAGTACATTTGACTGCATGTTATGAACAGTTTAAGGGGACTAAGGGATGGAATGATCGCTTTATTTCATGCCATTGGAGATTGTGAACTTTAAAGTGATGGTTTGAGTTGTTTTGGACAGGATACACACCTCACAAAATCTGAGGCTACAAGTTCAGTAGCCAGAGATCACTCTTGCTTTTGGCTCGCCAGATAAAAACAAACTGCAGCAAACAATTGATTCTGCTCTCAAAGCTTGCTCCAGGGTGACTGGGAGGATGTAGCAGAGCCTATTCCTCACACTGCTATTCATGTGGTCACTTATACGCCAGCAGCTAATGCTGCTGCCTGCTAATCACTTTTATCACAGATCACTGCTGTCACCAGCTGGGGAGTAAATAAGTTGTATTTGGCTGCACATTTTGCTAATTTAGTATGGAAATTAACACCCTAACCTATAGTGTAAGACAACAAAAACAAGAGCTGACCCTGAGCATGTTCAAATGTGTTTGCGCGCACACACACAGACACACACACACACACACACTAAAACACAAAATCGAGCATCCACTTGCTGACTGATGGTGGAAGCAGCGGCCCCAGCTGCTGATAATTGAGAGGTTTGCGTAAATACCATCTGCGTGTCAGGTGAGAAAACTTCACCTTTACAGGAGTGTGTGTTGCAGGGAAAAGACCAGCATGCTGCTAACAGACAACAGAATAATGTCCAGGAGCTGCTCAGTGACCCGTGAAAAGATACGACAGTGTCATAACAGCCATCTGGTCTGCCTCTGTTGGTTCTATTAATAAATCTCCTGACTAAGCAGAGGAGGAGATGAGCAGAGCATGCAGAACAGTTACATGTCAAGAGCTTCTCTTTCTTACTTTTTCTCCCGCTGTCTTCCTCATTCTCTCTCTCTCTCTCTCTCTCTCACTCACAGACACACACACACACACACACACACACACACATACACACACACTGTATATACTCTTCCACCAGCTGTCATGTATGCATTCTGAGGCGATGCAGTTGTCCACAGAGGCACTGATGATTCAGGGCCCCAAGCTGAGGGTGGCTCCCCAAAAATAAAGTGCCTTCTGTGTTCCTCAAATGTATTTTTCTGACTATTTCATACTTTTGTCTTGCACCACTTTGATTTTGAGGGCTTGTTCAACTGAAAAGAAGTAAAACTTTCCTAGAAATCTTAAAAATGACACAGCACTGTTGTGATTTGCAACACAATGAAACAAGCAGGGCAAACTTTAACAAAGTTCTTCTTGTGCAAACAAAAACTAAAATGTCAAGATATATTTTTTAAAGGGGGCTGCTTGTGTAAGAAGAGTTATCAGCTCTATACTTCAATAAATCTATTGAGAATCTTATTGTAAAAAGGTGTGGTTGAGGGGAAAATGTTGGGAGTCACCTCAGAAGAGTCAGTTAGATCCTGTTTGCTCTATACTCAACCTAATGCAAAAAGGCCCTCAATAGCTTCATTTTTTTCTTTACAGTAAAACTTTTATCTTGATGCATTTGCTTATGGGCCCTGTCACCGGAGATTGATTTCAGCAAGAAAAACAGGAGGTGGTGAAAAGGATGGTAACAGGAACCAAAACAGAACTGTGTTTTTGGCTCTCAATAATTATATTTCAATCATGCAAATGAGCTTGGTTTTGGTAGTTAGAGGGCTGTTGGAGTGTGTAATTGAAAATGCAAAAGATTGTCTCGCATCAAAATGTCGTGGAATGCGCTGGCTGGCTGCTAATCAGAATGGCCCCCACGTGCCGCGCACACTGAATCGCTGCCTCGATCTCTCTAGAATTGAATCGTTTTATCTAAATTAACTGTGCAGAATCCATCCAGGTTTGTGAGTGCCAATTTCTTTCACCAACCCTCTCTCTTTTTCCAGCGTGCAAAAAAATAAATAAAGTTGGCTCTTCCCCCACTTCAATAAATATTTCTGGGGCCCACTGTGATATCGACTTGTAGCTGTGATCGAAGGATGGGATGCTGTCAGTTTACTGTAGCTGCACAGGCTGTATCTAAAACAGATTGTCTGCTCACCGCTGTCAATGGAGCTGCAGTAATTTTGCTTGGTTGCATGTTCTGCCACACCTGCTCTCCCTTCATCTTTCCTTCCCTTCACTTAAGTGTGTGTTATGCGTGTTTACTGGAAATACCCAATATTACATGTAGGCTGATGAAAATTCTTTGTCCAGTTTAGAAGCTGAAGAAACAAAAAAACCTTTTCCCAAATCACATCAATGGGAAATTCTGCAAGCATGTAAGCATCATACCTTTTTGGCTGTCCACTTTTTATGACTACACTTTATCTTCTCTTTATTTTAGCACCTGCTTTCCATCACTCCCATCAGTGTGATTTTAGAGCTGCGGGACTGTGTTGAGATTTGTGTTTTCATTAGTATGTTCACATCCCTTTGCAAGCACCAATCTCCCGCTGTGCACTTCAGCAACTTTTACAGCAAGGCAAGCAATTAGAATAAAATAATATTAGGAGGAAAAATAATGGAAAGTAGCATACATTTACAAGGCAAAAAGTTGGTTTGCTCTTTAGAGTTGATATTAAATAGGATTCTTCCTTACCTACACATCTTTCCTGATTGATAACCCCCGAGACACTGCAGATAATGTCCTCAATAACAAGCTATTAAATGAAATCATATTCCTAGTCTGATCCCACTGCCCAACACTATTTGAACATGCAGCAATTAAGTAGCCTGTCCTAATTGCTCCATTATGGACACACTGAACATGAATTATGAGGATAAATTCAGTTTTTGCCTTGCCCATAAGCTAAATTCAAAGAGGTCATTTTGTTATAGCAAAGTTGTCCTAAAGGCAAGCTTCCCTCTTCAAGCTTCTATATACTGCGAGTGCCCACAGCTCGCACCTCAATTAGAAAAATCTGAATTTGAAATGTAAAAGTAAGAACATTTGGGCTTTGAGGGTATTTAGGTGTTGGATGAAGAGAGAAAACAGAGAGAAAAGAGCTGTAAAAACTGGAGAAAGACACTGCAGCCTCTGTAATCTCAGCATGATTATTACACAGCAGAAACCTCCCAGAGCCAAGGTCACACCAGATGATTTTAACAGTAATTCTACACCTGACTTGACCATCCCAGCATCCTGGGCAGATTATCCTGTAGTGTGAACAGGCCCAGGACTGCAGAGTGTAGCACTGCGGGCTGACAAGATGTTTTCAAACATGTCTGATTTTATCTGGTTCACGTAGTGTGAAGTGGTACAAGACTCACAGAGGCTGAAATCTGAGAACAGCATCGACAACAGATAATCAGATTTTAGACACAGGGACAGGAGATGGAAAAAGAGAATGAACTGGAGGTTTAACAACAACAATGCTCACTCAAGCAGACAATTTACATCACCAAGACTCCAAACTCTGCTTGTTCTACATGAAAATAACATGTAAATAGTAAAATGGCTCTATGAGTCCACACACTAATGTTGTGCAATTGCAAGGAAATCCAATCAATGTGTTGTACCATTCCTCATCAGTGGAAAATATGCAATAATGTCACTTTCAAATAAATTTTTTATGTAAATGTAAGCCGTAGTTTCTGTGCAATGAGGCATGAAACAGTAGCAGGATTAGGAGTGCAGATCAGAACGGACATCATTACATTCATTTGGCAGATGCTTTTGTCCAAAGTGACTTACATTTGTTTAGCCGCAGTGAGCTACTGCTGACACAAAAGTCAATCAGTCTGAGACTGGACATTTATTAAGTGACTGTAAAAAGATTATGCCAGTGATTCAGCATGCTACTGTATAGTCCACTGAAGACAGTGTACTCTTTTCATTAGTACTACTGACAGCTTTTCCATATGTATGTTTTAGATTTCCTCACTTCCATGACATGTGTCAATTTCAGTTTATTTCAAAATCCATTTGCAAAGAATTAATGCCACTGTTAGCAAAGAATCAAATGAATGTGTAATGTGAAAGGGTCTCTCTTAATGACAAACCCAAAGAAGAATTACCAGACAACTCTGTAGCTATATATAGCTTTTTAGCCTTGTTAGCCATTGTTGGGTTTTATGACCTAAACATTTACTCTATGGTCTGAGGTCTACGGTCTACTGTCTGTCAACGTCAACCGTATAGAGAGCTGATAAACCCTGATAAAGCCCTATGCAAGCTTCTGTACCTACCCAGCACCAAACGGCAAACAAAGTCCGCAACCAGGTGGTGAAGAAGTTGAGTTGTTAGCAGTTAAAGAGCCGGATATTTTTCTCAGGAATTGGTGGAGACCAAAACAGAGCTAAAAGTAGTGTGAAACATTGGACTTTCATTAATTAATGCCAATGCAGCCTTAACAAATATGATCAAATGTTTGTCGGCTTGTTGGAGTTTTTGCCTCCAAGTGGCCAAAAAAATCCACCAATAGAGTTTTAAAAATCTTGTTTGTCAAAGGTAAATCTTTTGTTGTTATCAAAGTTATAAAATCATTGAATGGTAATGTAAGTAAAGTGGTAAATATGATATGCAAGACTGGAAAATAAACTGCTAAAGATTTTTCACAAGCTACCCTGTCCATTTGTCAGAAGATAAACATTGAACAAACCAGGACATTGTGGAAAGGCTATTGTTGATTTGAAAGCATTAAAACAGGCATTTAGCATTTTAACAAAAAGAAAACAACAGACTGACAACTCATGCACCAACTTTTCTTCAGATATGAAGAAATGGTTTTATTCTTTTTTTGGCACACGCCCTGACTGAAACCGAAAATGAAAGATGCTGCTTGCTTTCCTTTAATGCCTTTCCCGCTCTTCAAGCTTGGCTAAATGAAAGACAAATGTGTCTAATTAGCCAGGCAGCAGGTGCAGTAAAATGGTTGGTTTTGGCGGCGGGGAGCATCTCCTCTGGCGGGCTGTAAATATTGACTGTTGTAGATTGGGTGTAGTGAGCGGAGCGCAGCGGGAAAAGCAGCTGACCGTGACAGTAGCTGACAGCCGCTGTACACTTCCTCTCAGCTAGCCATACAAAGACAGTGTCGCCTGTGTTTGGGAACGGATCCACGCTTCCTCAGTGTTTATGTATATGAGTGTGCCTTTATGTGTTTGCCTTTGTCTGTATCTTTGTGGTAGTATGTATACAAAGTGGTTTCATGATAATGCCTGTGGTGTTATGTGGTTTGTGTTACTTTGTCCTGTGCACATGTATACATGTGTTTCCACTATACATACAGTACATGTATGTACATGCATCAGTCTATGTGCATTTTTGTGTGTGTTTGACAGCATGACAGTTTGTACTGCAGAGGGGTGTCACTGCAAAGTCTCTGTGATGTGGTGCTGATGGGGGCCTGAGGGAGTCAGGTTCCTGTTTCTCCAGGGTTTAGCTTCAGGCTGAGGTAGAGAGGGAAGACGAAGAGAAGAAGAGGAAGAGAGACAGATGGAGGAGGCAACGTTGATAAAGATAGATAAATCGAATTCATAGGGAGGGAGGGAAGGAAGACAGAGGACACAGATAAAACAAGAAAAAACTGTCTTGATCAAAAGTGCTCATATTTACTCTGCATGAAATCCCCAAATTAATTTTATTTCAAGTTGAATAAAAAAATAATGCGCTTTATGAAATGAACTGATATGGATGTAATTATGTGTCAGCTGTTAAACCAGCAGAGTGCAAAGATTTATGCATTTGTTTAAAAGCGCAATGCTGCTCAAGACCATGCCCACTTGCAAACGCCATATCAGAGGCCTGTCTGAATCTGTCTGCAAAATTGAATATAATTTTAAACAAAACACCCACATTCAGGTTGTCCATGTATTATTTATATGTCCAAACTCCGATCGAATATTAGCTCTCTCAAGTCAATGAGGCACCTGAAAGGCAGAGAAAATGTGTGCGCTACTCACAAGCTGTCATTCGCTTTTAGCTGCCGGTGTATTGCCATAATCAATCACACTAAAGACTCAAATGGGTTTAATCTGATCTCCCGTTATATCTTCATTAAGCCTTTTCTCTTGATGCTGAATAGTGAAGGCCCCCCTCTATGGAGTCATAGAAGTGCCATAAAAAAGAATAAATCTGGGAAAGAATAAGACAATAAATGTGGAAATATAAAGAGAAATAAATAAGAGGATATATAAAGACAAATAATTCTTTTCCCTTATTGCTTTTCCCGTATTGCTTTTGCTGTTCCCGTATTGCTTTTTCCCCCTTTTTGCTATTCCCCTTTTGCTTTTGCTTTTGCCTTTCCCTTATTGCTTTTGCTTTTCCTTTTATTACTTTTGCTATTCCTTGAAGAGCCAAGCTGTCAATCAACTGGCTTTGGGCGGGCCTTCCTGCCCAAGCTGAGTAATCAATTCTTGCACAAATGAATCCTGCTTTGGTGGGGGCTTTTTAGCACGGACAACAGGAAGTAGACACGATGCAAGAGCTGGATGCCGGGGGAAGGGAGAAAAGAATTTGCGCGCTGGTGATCCGGCCATTATCTGGTCATCTGCATGGAGAGGTCTATTTTTTCCTACATGCCATAATCTGCAACAGTGGCAACAGATGTCATGTGTCAGTGTCTGTATTAGTCAGCGCAGACATTTGCCCAAGACTCTCCATAACATCTTCCACCATCCTCAAAACATAGTCTGGTTTGAAATGTTCCTCCACATACTGAGAAAGTGTTAAAAGAACTGGTTGGACACCTCTCCTTAACTCTTGCTCCACTTCTGTCATATGTTTCCTTACCCGATTCAAACAAACCGCTACCACGTTCACACTGCGCATGTGTCTACTTTCTGTTGTCCGTGCTAAAAAGCTCCTGCCAAAGCAGGATTCATGTGTGCATGAATTGATTACTCAGCCTGGGCAGGAAGGCCCGTCCAAAGCCAGTTCATTGACAGCTTGGCCCTTCAAGGAAAAGCAAAAGCAATAAGGGAAAAGCAAAAGGATTCATAATTATTTGTCTTTACATATCCACATTTATTTATTCTTTTATTTATTTCTCTTTATATTTCCACATTTATTGTCTTATTCTTTCCCAGATTTATTCTTTTTTATGGCACTCCTATGACTCCATACTCTTCACTCTCTCATATTTACTTACTAGGGGATTAAAGCTGTGATTTGTTTTTGTTTTTTTACAACAATTACTTAACTTGAGACAACCACACTAGTGCTGAAAGGATATGTTGTTTAATCAGTTAATCAATTGACATTTCAATCAGCAATTTTGATAATTGGTAAATTATTTAAGTAATTTTTTCAGTCGTTAAATCTGGGGATTTTTGGAAGAGAAAGCCACAAGTAACTAGCCACAGACATTACATCAAAGAAGAGAAAGTAATGTATGTGATCACATGTGAACTACCTAACATATGATACAATCTCTGTTTATACATAATCTCATTAATATTTCAATGACCATTTATCGATCACTTTTGTTGTATATTGATGTTTATGTCTGATGTCATTTCCTGATGTCGTTTCAATTCCCATCTCATCTTTCATTGTAAATGTAAAGGGATGTAGTCTGTCACAGGCAATGTGCTCCCGGTGTAAATATCCAAGAAAAGTTTCTATTATCAGTCTCCCCTATCTTTCTAATTGTTCTGTATAAGTCATCAGTCAATAAAAAATGACAACTAAAGTTTAAGTTATATCTCAACTCTACGTTGTAACTAACTTGTATGGTGCAACCTGTTTTTATAAAGTTATAGCGTAGCTCCTCCACTATGTTTAAACATATATTCCATTTGAACTTAAAAATGAAAGTGACCCATGTTCATGTTTACCTGACAAGGACCTCTTGTGGCTGGGCGAAGTATGACTGTTGTCCCTCAAAAGCAAAGGTGAAAGTAGTGTGACGTTACTGACTTTGACATGGAAGACTGCTGTTCACATCCCATTTCTTACCAACCGTCAATACTGCTTCTTTTAACCATGTCCACCATCTTTCCCTCACCTTATCTCTGACTGAATGAGGAGCGTGAAACATCCTGTGTGGCTCAGAAATGAGTTCACAGTGATGCAGAGTTGAGAATAAGAGCCCTGGAGAGATTGCCCAGCTGTGATCACAATAATAATTAAGAATAATTGTTAGTTGCAGCCCTTTTCAATAAATATTGATCCACATTGTAGGTTAATCTCTCAGAGGAATTATCCTAACAGCTCAATGAGTTTTTGTTGTTTGCTCTTTAGATTTGTTTTTACAGTCAAATTATTATTTTTGACTAATTCCTGGGAGACTGACAGTGTTCCTCTCACTTAACCAAGTACCAAATAAATACCAAGTATCAAAGTCTGTTTACAGGTCTTAGAGAGTATGTGAAAAAAGTTGTATAAAGCCATTTTTGGCCCCAGAGGGAACTGCATGAAAGCTGAGAAATTGCCTCAAATGATATCAGCTGGGGCTGAAGAGTACAAGTTTGAAAATGGAGAACAAAAAGGGGTGTGGTGAAGAAGTGCCAGAGTAGTACCAGACTTCTGTAGCCCGCTCCTCATCTCTGCTTGAGGCTACATTAGCCACCGTTAACATAACACACCCGGATCTCTGACTGATCTGTCGTTGGGCAAGTTGCATTGTGGGTAATGTAAGCGCCAGGTTTTGACAAGGATGAAGTGTAAAAAAGACAATATCTATGGTTCTGCTACATCGATCTTGTTACGACAATGTCATAGGAGTTCAATACTAAATTTGTGGAGTGCGCTTTTAAGTATAGACGTGGTCAGAAAACATATGTCATATGTCATTTCTGTAACAATCATGCATTTTGGAAGGCAGTGACAAACAAGGGGCGCCAGATCAGAAAATACATTCACAAACACCATTCTGTACTTTGTCATTTAGTTTGGAAGACTGGTTGAATTAAAGACATCACCTTCCTCTAGGAAATTGTGGGTAGAATTTTTCACTATTTTTGGACATTTTATAAACTAAAGGATTACTGAATTAATTAAAACATAATTGAGATTAAATGAAAATGAAAATAATCATTTGTTTCCGCTCTAGGTCACACACGTCTTTTAATCAAGTCAGCGTTGCACCAGAAAAGCTGGTCTCATCAGGGTTTCTCATAGTTAAGTCTACACTTCTTCTGTTGTTTTCTACAGTAGTTACTGACACATGTACTAGTTGAAAAGTTCTTGGACAGCAGACAGTAAATGATGCATGAAAGAAATTGGAAGTTGGACTTGAGAGAGAGAAAGTGAATAATAGAAGAGGGGAGACAGGTTTTAGTAATTTTGGGGTTATAGCCTCGTATTGTTACTTGGATTGGAGACTGTGTGTGTGTGTGTGTGTGTGTGTGTGAGTGAGTGTGGAAACCCAGAGATGGCCACTGTTAATTTCATATCACCGGTAAGATCAAGAGAGACACTACAGCCACTGGGACCGTGTGTGTGTGTGTGTGTGTGTGTGTGTGTGTGTGTGTGTGTGTAGAATTTTAAGACCCCCCTTGAGCTGCCCAATATTCTTTTTCACATCCAAGCCACTGAACAGTGTGTGCTGTCAGCTCAGCAGCAGTGTGTACTGCTAGGAACAGGCACTCCTCTACATGCCCCACTGATCTCTACAGGGGGTTGAGCACAGAACACACACACACACACACACACACACACACAAATCCTATAAAGGTCCATGTTATGTTTGAGGTCTTCATCTACACCCACATTTACACAAACACTGACACATGGGGCCCATGCACTAACCTGTGTGTGTGTGTGTATATATATATATATATATAGAGGCCCACACGTACATGATGTGCGCGCGCACACACAATCCTCATTCCTGAGCACAGCAGACCCCTCATACAGAAAAACAGTGTGACCTTTGAAGCCATCTCATCTCTGACTGAATGAGGAGCGTGAAGCGTTCTGTGCGGCTCCGAAATGAGTTCACAGCGATGCCGCGTTGAGAATGAGAGCCCTGGAGAGATTGCCCAGCTATGAACAGAGTCCTTGTGGAGATTTCGGGGCCATAGTTCTGTAGCCATTGACTAACTGTAATATGCTGTCATAGATGGGTGGTTCGGAAGGTATGCATGGTGTGAAGCCACTGCCATTATTATAAAATATGTAAAAATATATATACAAAATATATAGTTTCTTTGTGCCTTTCTTCTATCTATCTCTGCTTTTAATCTTCTTGATGACAAATTAATTTCCTGAATTAATTGTTCAATTAATTGACTGACAGACAATTGGTTAAATAATTATCATTTTTCCTAAACAATTATTAATTTTAGTCATTTATCAAGCAGAAATCCCAAACAGTCGCTGGTGGTAGCTTCTCAAATGTGAGAATTAGCTGTTTTGTACTTGTTTATATCATTGTAAATTGAACGTCTTTTGGGTTTTGGACTTTTAGTTGGACAAAACAAGCAACTTGAAGACATCATTTTGGATTTAGGGAAATTGCGACGGACTTTGTAGACGAAATGATAACTCAATTGAAAAGATAAATGAGTAAATGAGATAATGAGAATAATTGTTAGTTGCAGCCCTTTTCAATAAATATTTATCCACATTGTAGGTTAATCTCTCAGAGGAATTATCTTAACAGCTCAATGAGTTTGTGTTGTTGCTCTTTAGATTTATTTATAAAGTCAAATTATTTTTTGACTAATTCCTGGGAGACTGACAGTGTTCCTCTTAATGGTTAAAGTGCTTTTTCCGAAAAGTAAGAATGATATAATATATGTATGTAAATACAGCATAAATATTTTATATGTTCTCTACAGTGGTCGTTCAAATTGTTTATGCATTGTATTTTACCATATCTCATTAAGAGACACAATAATAAGCCTAATCATTCCATTAACAGGCTAACTTCTGCATTTTATTTTCCTGAATCTGTGTCACTAAATTTGAGTTCTGCTCAGGGACTAGTTTTGTCTCCACTGCAAGATCAGTACTTCTAGCTGTTAAAATTTCATGACTGTTGTCTCTGTGTGACAAAGAGCAACTGTGCTTTTATCTTTGATGGCTCTTGCTGCTGAAGTGAGCATATAAAAACAACAAGAGCTTGCTAGTGGCCAGGGGAGCTATGCCAAGCTGCCAAGAGTTGCGAGGCATGATGCCCAATATGATGCTCGTGAACCGCTCAGCTGGGTTTTTAAAACACAACTAGCCATTGAATGTGAGCCTTAAGTAAAGAACCGTGCTGGTAAATCAGCTGCAGTTACTGATGGGGAAAAAAATAACACCTGCTTTGTTTTTTTCCCCCCTCAGTGGATCTCCTGTCTTGCTTGGCTGGTCATCCGCTCTGGTTTATATTTCGTCCTGGGAGCCATGATCAAAGTCGGGGAGAGTCTTTGTTTTAACAGGGCCTGTGTGAATACAATGAATTTGTCCCGGGCCACACACTCTGTGTCAGATCGATGCAAACTAGCATAAACAAGCAAGTTCTCTTGTGCTGGTATTTAGGAAAGGTCATTAACTTTGAATGGAGAATCATTTTGGGTTCCCAGTCTGGTCAGAGATGATAATAGGCGGCTTAGATATTGATCTGCTCTCATCAACAGAGTGCTTTTCTCTAAGAGCCTGCTCTGCTTTCTGGTCACCCAGATATGTGATATGAATACCAATGCATGTAAGCACAAATGCGCTCATACACATGCTAATAGAGAAAATCAAGAGGGGAAGTTTAAGTGCACTCATTAGTTCTTGCTGAGCCACACAGGAAGCACAGACCATTAAAGCTGTGTGATGCTCTTCTTACTGCACCAATTTTGGTTAATTTTCATACCAGCAGTGTTCTTAACACCTAACCTCACTGATC
The DNA here is from genome assembly GCA_002120245.1 of Maccullochella peelii. NCBI lineage: Eukaryota > Metazoa > Chordata > Actinopteri > Centrarchiformes > Percichthyidae > Maccullochella > Maccullochella peelii. The sequence continues at coordinate 28,141 of LKNJ01001825.1, read as the reverse complement.
CCTCTGATAAATGGGTTAATGTTACTATTGAGAATTGAAGAGAGGGCTAGTGATCCCCACATTGTGAACTTGATGGCATCTGGATGATCAACAGCATGAAAACAAGCCAAAAGGGAACACAAAAGGTAGTCTGTACATGCTTTTGACTGATTTCCATCGACACCAATCGATGTGGAAGTGCCAGACTGTGACATAAATGTCATAGTGGCTACATCTTGCTATATGTCATGAAAGCATATACACATAGTGGGGGAGGTGGAAGATGGGAAGAGCTGAAATCTCAGGCTAAAATGAAGTGAATGTATGGCAGCAGAGCTCAAAATAGATGGAAAGAAACAAAAACTTCCATAAGTTATGTAACCTTTACTGTCCATTAGGAGCAACCAGTCTGTATGTCAAGACTACAGCAACTTCAACATCAACAACACTACAAGTCTGCATACCAATAACTCAGATTAGTCAGAACATTGGAGTTACTAGCCATGTTTTTAACTCACAGTACAGCACATTGTCTTTTAAATGAAACTGTATAGTTTAAATCCACCAAAACACAAACTATTAAGGGAAATAGCTGTTGAAACTAAAATGGAAAAAAGAGAAACTAAGACTAAAAATCGGTTTTATAGCGGTTCTATGGGGCTACTTATACTTATAAACACAAAGGTGCTTTGAGCTAAATGGTGAAGTCTGCAGGATAACATGTTCACAATGCCAATGTTAACATTCTGATGTTTAGCAGGTATAATGCTTACCATCATTCACCATTTTAGGTTAGCGTCACAAACCATGTTAATAAACCACACACAAACCACAAAACTCGTGCAAAATGAAAAGTTATTAAATTCACTGTGAGGGGGACATGGATGTCTGTACCACATTTTATGGCAATCCATCCAGTAACTGTTGAGACACTTATTTCACTCAAAACCACAAATGTCAACCTGCTGGTGATCACAAAAGTCATTAGGATACATCATCTGGCAACCATGAATGTTTGTTCAAATTTATGTGCCAATCCATTCAGTAGATGTAGAGATTGTTCACTGGATAAGTGAAAAACCTGCTGGTGCTGCTAGATGAAAAGTCATGTGATCACCGAAGCCAACAGAATTCTTCCTCTGGGGATCCCGAATGCCTGCACCAAGTTTCATGGCAATCAATCCAGTAGTTGTTGAGAGATTTCAGTGTGGCTCAAACTGGTGGACCAACTGACTGACTGTCATTTGCCATTCCTAGAGCCATTTGTGTAGGAAAAAGAAGTTGACCTCTTTTGAATGGAGACTTTGGAGATCAGCAGCCATTTGTTGTACTTCTGCTTGAAGCACTTTCAAATTGGATTAATCTTTCAGCCATGATAGCCGTACTGACCTTTACAGGGTGGTCTTGTTATTGTTGATGTCATAGTGTGTCATTGCATTGTAGTTCACATGTTGGGTCATGTGCTTTGATCCCAGTCTTATTGTGACAGAAAAAGAAACCTAAGTTATAACCTTAAAGTTTCACAAGTGTAAAAATTGTCAATGCTTAGCACATATCCGTTAATATGAGTTCATGTGACAGTTACATTTTGGAGGTTGTCTCACATAGGGGTACAGGTAATGCACAATCAAAACATCCTTTGGTAAAGTAAAATGTCATTGCAGAAGTTTGACAAAATAATAGCTTAATTATTATCTGGACAGGGCCTATCATTACGGCTTAGTTTTGGTCATCCGCAGGGAAATTTGCAGTGCCACTTACCCAACTCTCATATTGCTTTGTTCTAGTCACTTTATGTGGGTAATTAATTTAGCCTGCAGTTCTACTTTTTGTCAAAGTGATTTCAAAGATAGTTACCTTTAGTTTCTATTTTAGTTTTAATATATCTTGCCTGTACAGCGAAGTTGTCAGTTATATTACAATTCTGAACCGACACACATGCACCAGATCTAGTTTTAAACAACTTCCATAAAACAATATCACCTCCATGAGAGGAAAAAACTCACCAGTCGATACTTGTAAACTCGAAATACTTGTCACTGAAGAAAGACCATAAGAAACAACCCTATAAAGCTTGCTATGTTGTTAGCACCTTATAGATGGCATAGGTCTTAAAATATACGAATGTGTTATATCTGGCTCTCAAAGCTGCAGTGGTTGTATAAGTAGTAGTTTAGTGCTTTAATATCCTGCAGCTGTGATGTACAATCATGTGACCTTGCTTTATAGTACCCCATACAGTATGTGTACCATCTAAGCAGCCGGCAATCAAAGTCCGTTTACAAAATGTTTTAAAAGCAATGAGACGATTGGATTAATTTGGCCTTTAAATCATTAAACGTTTTTCTCATGTTGTTTTGCAGGGAACCTCTCTTTGTCCTTGGGCTAGACATACAGTAGTGTACTATTGCCCACTCACTTTTATTAGACACCCGTCATTGAAAAAGCCTGAGTGAATGGTGTTAAAGGTTATCCTGCTGATGTAATGCATCGTGATAATGATTTCACCTGGCAGTGGATGTCTTGGAAGAAGTGAGTTTTAAAGGATTTTTTCACTCAGCAAGGAGTCTCACATGGAGCTTTTGGTGGAGTTATAAAAGTTTCAAATATTAGGAAGGGATTTTAAGTCATTTCTTGAGTTCAGGTGTGATTTAAGGAGAGTTTTGAGTTTTTTCACACCTACCACAAAATGAGCCTTTTTTAGATGCATGGATCAGGAACATAACTCTCTCACACATTCATTCATTCAGTCCCTCAATTTCTCTTTACACTGCTGCTGAACTACAGAGTGCACATTTGTACGTTTTTATTATTTTTCCACAAGTTCATTTACTTTTGTCAGCCTCACTGTACCATCAGACTTCTCATCCTTGTTCAATGAAATTTTAACTTAGTTCAAGAGTGTGCCTCTACCTGGAGATTCAACAACAACCTGTTATTATGGAGGGCCCGTAGAGTTGTCCTTTTGCTCGTGTCAAATCGGGACAAGGAGTGAAAAAAATAACTCTCTCATAGTTGTACTATCTAAAGAGAGGATGGAATAACAGATTGTCATTCTTTTACTTAGATTTATTCTAGATTTACTCTACTTGCCTATAAGACGAGTGACCTTGGGCCTCTGTATCGCTCATATTTCAACCCTGAGTGATGTACCAAAGAGAGATAGCTTTCCACGGTGATGTAAAGACATTTTATGATGAAACATCTTGTTTTATGACCGGCTATAAAAAATGAAGAAACTCTGTGAAAAGCTTTTTCTCAGCAAAAACCCAAGGCGATTGCAAGGTAATTATATGACTAAACCTTTCACAGCTTCTGTTAGTCACAAAATCTGGCAAGAGAAAGATGAGGCTGACAAATAAAACTAGGTCTGAGCATTGAGTGAAAATGATAGACAGCCTTTCTTTTGGCATCTATATTTCCATTTCCCGCTTATTCCCCTAACCACTAAGCTCACTCAAAGACTCAAAATTCTATGAAGGATATGGATGAAGAAATGCATGCCGTGAGCGTTGCTTGCTGCAGGGAGAGACCTCGGAGTTCATCTCATTTCAGAGTTTCTGAGCAGCAGCGAAATGACTGTCTGTTCTCCCCCTCTGCTCCTGCTGGAGCGTGCAGTGGACTTCCTCAGGGCCATGGAGACCAGGCTCCTCTCTTCCATGCTGTTTACCTCACTGCTGTCAGAGGCGCGCAATTTTCCTCCAGTCCACTGTATCTGCGCCAGAGGCGTCTCACTATACACATTCCTCAGCTGCATTTGGGCCATTCTTACAGATATTACAGTTAGAGCTTTAGAGGCTAAACTTTTGATCATCTGTAGTTTGACCAGTGGGGTGCATGCTGGCTCAAAATCTAGATTTCTATTGATGGAGTTTTCCTGAGGCTGCACGACATGTTGTCTCTATGGAGTTCAAAGTGTGTTCATGCTCAGATAGTCGCACACACACGCATAATCGTGCACTCAGACACACATGAATACACAATAATATAGCAAAGATTCCTCATTCACATACATTACACCACAAGCATGAACATTATGATATGCATTCACCCATGTATTGACAAATAATCACACACAAACTACACACACATACAGTATACGCACATATGCAATCTCCTCTCTTTTGGACCCTTCTTTGCGTTGCATGTCTGTATTGTGTGGTCTGATCATTGGATATTCTACCCAACTACATAAACCTCAACACGTATGCTGTCACACATAGAGCACTCATTATACTGTGGCACACAACCCCTAACAACCCCTCGACTCCTGTTTAAATCCCCCCTCCATCAGGTAGCAGATACAGATCCTTGAGCTGTAAAAAAATAAAACAAAAAACAAAAAAGATTTCTGTGGGAGCTTTGTTCAATTACAGTTGTCCACAGACCGCATCGCTAACATCTTAGACTACTTTTACTAGAACAGCAATGTGAAATGTCATTGTTTTACATTACTGTTCTCCAGTCCCGCTAAGTAGAGCCGGAGATTAGCTTTTTTTTTTTTTTTTCAGCCTCACTGTACGACCCATCATACTTCTCATCCTTATAAAATTTAAACTCAAGAGTGCATATCTAATTGAAGATGCATTCACTTACCTCGATGGTCCTTTTTTACTTATTATGGTTAGTGGTATAATCTGTTCATATACGATATCCTGGATGTTCTTCTCATTATCTGTAGCCTAATTATTTATGCTCGAAAAGGTACTGTAAAAGGTACACATTAAATAATCTAACTGATGTTCATTTCATTGACTTACTTGGTAATATAAAACTGTTTTACAAATAAAAAATGCTATTTGTACGAATTGTGAAGCAAAACTTTATCATTATTTCTCCATCCGTACATTTGTAATGACAGTAAGCGATTACACTGAATTCCTTCCCAACCCTTCTTCTGAACATAATTAATATTGTGGTTTGCATTATTTGAGCTCCTGGAGCAGCTGCAGTGCCTGATGTCCAAGGCCCATTGACTTTCTTACAATGTAACCTTGCTGGAAATGCCAGAACATTACTCACCCTGCTCCTTTTTGCCAACTCACTGCATTATTCTTACCCACTTAACTGCATCTGATTTCATATATTTGGACCCAAAAAAAAAAAACAACCCATCCCCAGTGTATAATATACAGTGTACCTGAAATGGATTCACTTGGATATGATTACCACGTGCCGAGAGTCGTTGTTATTTATGACACAGGTCTCCCTCCGTCTAAGCACACCACCGCATCATCTGTCACTGTCACTACTTTTATTTGACTCACTTTCAAAGTGCGGTTACTTCACTGAAAGAGAGAGCTGCTCACATTCATAAGCTCACAGAGGCAATCTGTGGTCTTAAATGACAACAGCAGAGCCCACATAGTTAAAGTTGAAGCCTTCGATTACCCCTGTGGGTGCCCTTGTAGGAAGGCTAACTGCTGCTCTGCTCTTCTCAGCACATTTGGCCCCGTTCCTTCAAGAGCTCTCGTCTCCTAGTTCATCTCATCCAAACAACCACCGGCTCCTTAGTGACTCCCTGCTTCGCCATTTACCTCCTCCTTTCCTGACACTGTACAATGCACAACATGTCATAAAAAGCTCATTCATGTCCCAAATGTGTCTTCAAAGCAGAAAGCTTTGAGGTTGTTTTCCTCTCTGCACAACTGGCGAATTGCTGTTCATTGCTGTTGCTCACTATCCCCATCAGGGAGACGTGATGCCTTGGCGAATGAGTGGGAAAAATGGTCTTTATACAGGCAAAGAAATGTTTGGAAGCTGCTGGAAGTTTTCCCGAGTCGGGCATAACTAATGCCCAAATGGGAGGTTTATCTTTTTTATTTCCATTTGTGTTTCTTTAAGATTCCTGTAACACTGAAATACATTATTTCCAAGTGAGCAGAGACAGAGGATGGATTTCAAACGTCATTCTTAGCAGCAGTTAGCTTTTGGATCTAATTGAGGCAGAATGTGGTGCAACACAGCAAGTGACAGCTTACAAACAACTCATTTTTGGCATTGTTTAGACCATGTAATATGTAATTACTCTCTGCATCTTCATTTCAGCAGAGAACAGGAGGACGTTTTAGCTTTCTTTTTGCTGTCCTTGATGATAATGTTGAACTTTTCGATTTTCTCTGTATGGCAAAAAACAATGGTTACCTGTTCTAGACCCACTAATGGTAGAAAGCGTGATCAAAGAATGATGAACTGTATCATTTGAAATTGTTTTAATTCCCTTCATTTATTTTACATAATTGGCTATTGAAGGGCGGCACAGCCAGCAAATGTTCATTATTTCAAATATATTAACATATTTCACATAAAGAGGAATTTATCACAAAGGCTTATTTTTTCTTTGGTCCTGTCTTAGCAGTACTTAACATCACCCCTACTGAACCCATAATCTCAGAACATGTAAAAACAAATATTTTTAATATGCAAATGAATAATTATGCATGCACTGTGCATGTGATGAATCCCTCTTCATTGTTAAGCGACATTTGCTGCCAGTGGCGTCATTTATAAGATTATGGCTGCCTATGTGAAAGTGAGGAACGTCTTTCACTCTCCTCATGCAGACCAACAGTCCTGAAGGAATACGGCATGTGGCTCCGCTAATATATCTGTACTGATTTGATTATGTGTTTCGTGTGCTCGGAAGGTGGGATGAGAGGCAGGTGCTCGGGTGAAAGAGAGATGACGAGCATGCTGTAAATGACTTAAGTTCAGTCTCAGGGAATTTATCGACAGAAATGACCCAAAGGCCGTTTTGGAGCTAAAGAGGCCATAAGATTTGTCAGAGACGAAAACAACTCAACTTTTGAAGAAACACGAGGCTCAGACTTATTGCTGATATTTGTAAGATATGAAGCCCTGCCCCATCCATCTTGGTGGGGTCACAATACTTCATTTTCCTTCATTTCTCTGAAAGGGGAAAATATGATTCCACCTATCGATTGCTGCATAAATGTGTTGCCTGGTGATGAAAGATGAGGTGTGCTTTGCTTTTATGTGATCTGATTAACCTCCAGCTGGGAGTGGGCTCTTTGCTCTGCCCTGGTTCTCCTGCAGTGTCAGGGTGCATGTGATGGGCACTTAGAGCGATTAGAGTTCCTGCGTGTTTTGTTTTTGTTGAGATATCACCCAGGACATTTCACTAACCAGGGGATTATATCGCTAGCCGCTGAAGACAGTTTTATATCTAGTAGCCCGCAATGAATTTGAGTAGGCTCAAAGAGTGTATGAGCCTAAGGATGATGGATATACAGTATGTGTACTGGAAATTCTTCTTCTTGGTTCTAATAAATTAGGTATTTGTTTTCTACAGAAAAAAATATATATTTATGGGATTTTTAGTAGAGTATTTTGGTACTATAACACATGATTACATTTGTTAAAACTAGTCCTCAGTCAATACAGCAATTAAAATAGTTTAGGTTTTTTTCAAACAGCTTAGCTAAATGTCGTGCTGCTCAGTGGTTTTGGAGGCTTTCAGCCTCCTCTCCCCTTTGTGTGCACACAAGACTTTATCAGAAACCGTCTTTGATAAGGTTTTTAAACTTCTTGACTTTACCAATGGCATTTTCTCTATCTGAGCAGCAGCTGACATTTATATCCAGTCTTCTAAGATCCCAAAATACCCTTTTCATTCCATTGTTCTGTGGCTGAAAATGAAAAAGTTACCTCTCATACTGACTGACGGTAGGTCCATTGATGGTGACTTCAAGGTCCCCTCAGCAGTTCCTCTCCAGAGCAAGCTCCCACAAAGAGCAAATGTTTAACAAAAGAAAATGCCACGTAAAGATCACCTCTTAATGTTTTACCTTATGGACTTGTGAAATTTTGGGATTTCAAAAGTGTCAGTATTAATAGACACAAAACAAGATGTGCCTTCCTCTTTAAAACACTCAATCAGTAAAGTGAAAATACTTCCTGATACAGAAGTGGGAGCAGATAGGAACAAATAACAGCATCAAACAGCATGAAAATGGCATGTTATGGGTAGTTTAATAGGTGTCTTGGGGTGATTTTCTTAAATAAGGACCCTTCTACAATAACTGCATATAGCTGCTTACGTCCATCTCGTTCTTTTGAAAAGATGACTCATAATAGACAGTTTGAAAGTGAAAGTTGAAAATATTAAATTTTATAAGATACTGAAGGATTAATTTAAGTATGAAAGAACTATTCAGAAAGTCAACCTTTAAATTGTGTAAAATTATCTAGGTTTGGAAACAACTATCTTGATTTAAAGGTGATACTATATTTTATTACCAATTAGCAACAAAACAAACAAACTCACAGCCAAGCCCATTGGTTCCTAAAACAGAAATCTTAAAAAATGAGTCACACATTGTTTAAATACATTGTTTAAATTTGTAACAAGAGTCTATAGCCATGCTAGCGGCTAAAAAAGGCTGTATTTAGGCACAGCTGTACTTCAAGCTAAATGCTCATCGTGCTAGCATGGCAAAATGCCCACTAAAACATTGCTAACTTGCTGATGTATAATTTTAGTATAATATAATGTTTACCATGTGTACCATCTTAGTTTAGTATGTTAGCATGCTAAAATCTGCTAATGTTTACCATGCTCACCATCATTTTTTAGCATTTTAGCATGTTAACATTTACTTATTAGCACTAAACATTAAGTAGCCTACAGCTGAGGTTGATGGGAATCAATGGGTCATTCATTCTGAAGGTATCTGATCATAAACCAAAGTACTGGACAAATTCGAATCTGATGATGGCAGATGAAAGTTAAAGAACTTTTTATCGAGGGCCATCATCAGATCAAAATTTGAATAATAACCAAAGTTATTACAGTTCATCATTCATAAATGTTTGAAGCAAATTTAATGGCTATCCATCAAGTAGTTGTTGAGACAATTCACAATGTCTAAAATGTTAGGGAGTTTGCTAAGAGTTTGTAGTAAATGTTACTCAAACAGAAATAGTGCATTTGTTGAGGACTATTTTCAGATGTGGGTTAATCTAATTTGGGTACCAGGACAATGTTTGTGGGACTGAGTCTAAAAGAACTACACTGCCCATGTTCATGGTAATGAGGTAAAATGTCACCCAGTGGAAAGGTGTGTCACACTGGCGTGTTTTAATAGACAGAAAATTGAGCTCTATAGCAGAGAGAAATAAGCTATACCAGGCTTTGCTTGTTAGCAGGATAAGTTCATTGCTGGTTCTTGTCTTTTCATAGGATTTCTTGACAATAAGAAACATATAGAATATTGCCATACTTGCCGTCATGGAACAGAACTGTTTGGGGTAAATAATGGATGGAAAGACAGATGGCCAGATTTAGATTTCAGCCCTGTCAGTGACCACTTGTGGTTGTTTTTTCAGTGCGAGGAGAGAAAGTAAGAGTTGTATTGTATTTCTGAAGTAGGCGAGAGCAATGTTCTGCAGTGTTCATGATGGCTCTAGAAGAAAAACAAGTCTAATTTTAAACTGAATCCTTACACTTACGAGAAGACAATCCACCACCATCACCACTTCCCACTTCCCCACCTCCCTCCATCCCCTGTTGCTGTTCGTCTTCCCACTTTTTACCTCGATCCCTTCTCTCTATAGATTTCATATAAGAAAATCTGTTTGATTTATGTATTACTGAAGTCAGGCCAACTTAACATGTTTGATCAGGGAGTGGTTGCAAGATGAACACATGGTGGAGGATAAAGATAGGATGAGAAGAGGAGGAGGAGTAGGAGGAAAGGGGCAAGATGAAGGGATTATATTTCTTGGGTGAAGTTCTACTCAGGTCGCCAGGGATGAGAACAGGTGATTATAAGAAACTGTTTGATTTGAAGCCACACATGGCTGTCTTGGGGACATGAATGCTTTAATACCATTTTGAGAGTTTATTTTAGAAGTTGGTTACTGCATGTTGTAGGAATTCCATGGAAAATACTTTAAATGCATTTTAATTTGGAGACTGATGCTCTTGTGGGGCCCCTGGCTCACACTACATGAATATAACATCAAGACATTAAATCCTGAATCGAACATATGTCTAATGATGAGGATAGTCGGGTTCAGCCGCATGTTTTGATATGTGATCAGACTTGTCAGCCCGTGTCCTGAGGGGCTGGCAGTGCCCAGAAAATCCTCCACAAGAGTTTATAGCCAGGATTTACCACAGGGGTTAAGTTATCTGCACAAATCATTCCCTTTTTCATTTGCAGAAACAGTCCTACAGACATGATTTACAAGTACAGTAGCTGCAGACATGAAATCCAAGGGCGACTCAGGGCTGCAAATCACACCAGCTTTGCCTCTCTATTTACGATGACCTATTGGTGTCATAGAAGGGGACATATTCTAAATCTGAAGTTACAAATTACAACATTTTTCTGTTGTAATGAGGTATTTAGTTTCATCTGTGACATGGTAGGTGGAAACTAGGACAGTGGGTCACATCCCCCAGAGAAACAGAGAGACAGGAAAATCCTCTCACTGTGCTGTAAGCAAGATCCAGCACCAACTAAGCACCTGCTACCCCCTCTTCACATTGCTCTCTGTTTTGTCATTTTTAAAGGTAAACATCATTCTCTGTCAAAACTGCGTACAGTCGCTCGCCGTGAACTGACTCAGTGGAGGTCTTTACATCCTTTTTAGTTTTCCTCCCCATCAGGGATGCAGTTTTGTATGAAAATGCAGTTTAACTCAGGAGTCCGAGTAGTTTGAAGAAGGTGCACAACATGAATACAAACAAAAAAGGAACTGCTTACAGAATAGTGCAGCTAATTTATATTTATGATTCATTTTTATTATTTTCATGGCTTTGTTACCCATCAGTGTCAGACTTTTTACTATGAATGCATATGATTGTAGAATAGAGGTCTGTAATTAGGTTCAGCTGTGCGACTATTTTTCATTTAGGCAGCCAAACACAATTTTCATGGCTGTGGTAGAAACAAAGGCCATATTTTGAACATTTTTGTATTCATTAGGGAATAAAATGGGCTTATTAAAAAGTAGATGCCATGTAGATGATTTTTGATTACCTGCCAGCACCTTTTGATAAGACATCTCCGAAAATGTCATTTCAGCACCAGGAGCTGTCTGATCTGTAAATAGCCTAATGCATGGCACAGAACCAGTCACAATATCCCTTTTCATGACTCCCTCCTTATGAGAGGTATTGATTATTAAATAGATATATAAGGTCATTTTCATTAGAGCACACTATATATATATATATATATATATATATATATAGTTAGTTAGCTTTAAATGTTTTCATTTTCCCTAAAAACCAAGTGAACTCCAGATTCAATAATCTTATTTGAGGACCAGATTTTAATTTAAAACAGGGTTTTGAGGAGGTGAGGTAAATCTTCACTACGTCCTTGTCTCCTCCCACCTCTTTGTCAGAGCTGTGATAGTTCTTTTTGAAGTACTGCTCTTGTGCTTGATGCTGGTTCTGTCCATCTGGCAAGGCGGTCATTGCTGCCATGAATTGTCACAAATCACTGCCACACCACGTTTCCAAACGGCACGGAGGGTTCGGGACAGAAAATCAATGTGCTCTCATGGACTACTCCATCAGTCCAAATATCTGGAGCTTGATGGCAAAGAGAAACAGGGGGTGGGGAGGATTTGCAGGATGGAGAGGGGGAGGGATAGAAGCAGGTTTAGGGCCATGAGGTTTGATGGACATGCTGGTTGGTGTAAGATAGGAGTGTGCTGTGGTTGTGAACACAACTGTTTAGAAAGAAGAAAAGAGAGGGTAGGAGACAACAAAGGCTGGGTAAAATTTGAAATGTGTCAATACTGGTGCCAATATGATACCTGAGTTGTCCAAACAGAATTTTATCAATACTTGCATGTCTCCACAGGCAGGCATGGGAGAGTTCAGTCAATCTGAATACACATATTTTTAGATTCAGAGGATATCACTATCATTATATGTCCATCGCGAAGGAATGTCCATAAATCCGCATTAAAAATCATAGAAAAAAGACGCTTCTTATAACTCCAGAACTTGCCTGAGAATAGCTTAGAATAACTTCTCATTTTTTAATGTATTGGATTGTGGAACAATGAAAAATATTTGTGGTATACGTACATATTGCCTATTTTGAGTATGCAATTTTGTCAGTTTTCCAGTGTGAATGTACTACAAACTCATAACCTGCTTAGAATTAGTAACGTAGTTTGGGGATTGGGACACAGCTTAAGAATCTGACCAGGCATTTGATGCCAACTTTCCATACTTGACAGTAGTGAAGCATAAGAGGAGGGAGACAGAGACAGAGGGAAGGATGCAGGAAAGAGACAGATGAAAAAAACTGGAAAAAAAAGAAAGAAGGAAAGATTGAAGGAGAGAGAGAGAGAGAGAAACAGATCGAGTTAGTGCATCATAATGAAAAGGGCCGAGAGCAGGAGGGAACGTGGACAAGCCTGATAAGCCAGCGACTCAGAGAGACGCAAGTGTTTTGAATTGAGTCTGACAAATTCTTTTAAATAAGAGCAGCGGCTCATGAAAGTGATATCATATGGAAATGTCTCCAACAACCCATTTAACAATCACCACTAGAACTAAGTGTAGATATGATTGCCTCAGGTTGGAGGCAATGCATGCAAATGTTATGTTAAATGTGAAGCGCTGCTGTCCACGTTGAGTCATTTCCTTCAGTTTTTTTTCATTCTGCTCTTTAATTTCACACCTGGCTCAGGTTTTGTTGATAGGGTTTAGACAATAAATCTTTCTCATACAACTTCAAGTACCATGATGCATGACCAGACGTGTCCTGCATTGTTCCAGGTGTTTTTAACTCAGTTGCTGAAACAAAGGGCAACGGGGAGATAACATCTCCTTCATTGTCATTTCCTCTCTCTTTTTCAGTGGTGGACAGCAAGGTGATCCTGGAGGGCCTGCAGAGGTACGGTCCCACGCCAATCTATCTGCCTGTAAGCTACCGGATCCTCAATGCTGAGTCAGCGTTCTTCCTACAGGAGGCAAACCAGGACTTAATGAGGAACTCCAGCCTGCAGGCTCGCACAGAGTCCTTCTTCATCCACCAGGCCCGGCAGATGCCCTTTGTCAATGCTAGCTACGGGCCGCTGTCTGTCCAGCAGCCTGTCCCTCTGGAGCTGCTGCAGACCCTGCCAGGGCCATTTAGCACACCCTCCTTCAGTTCATCATCAGCGCCAGCTTCAGCGTCGTCGTCGCCTCTCTTTACATTCAACTGGAAGGTCCACACCTATATTATCAGTGAGAGGATTCACCCCAGTTGGCCAAAGGTTCAAGTGTTGTTCTACATTGCAGGGAGAGACTGGGATGATTACAGCGCCATCCATAAGCTGCCCTGCGTCAGGATGTTCGCCTTCCACGAGACTCAAGAGGTGCGTGGGACATGCAGGCTAAAAGGTGAGCTGGGGATATGTGTTGCCGAGCTGGAGCCCCTAGCCAGCTGGTTCAGTCCGCCCACTGTCAGGCCGGGCAGGCAGAGGGTGTCTGAGCAGGCCCAGGGCACTGCTGTGGAGCTTTACTACATGGTTCAAACCACGGACAGTGGAGACTGCAGCTCAGAGGATTCAAGAAAGGGCAGCTCCGTGCGCACAGACCAGCAGAGGCCAATGGGCTATTTTGCAGGGCATACACCTATGCAGCGCATTGGGAGTGTCAGGCTGTTTCAGCCGCTGTCAGAGCTGAAGCTGGACAATAACTTTGTGGTTATGGCACCCTCCAAACCCATCCGACAGAGAGAAACAGTCTCTACTTTTCTGGCTCTGTCCACACTCTCTTCAGTGCAAATATTCACGCTCAGGTGAGTCAGCCTCCTCCTGGGAGGACACAGTTTACTCTGCTGCTCTACTAATGTTCTGTCAATTTCCAAACTAATTTAAACAGAAATCATTGGACAGATAAGCAGTTAAAAAGGAGGAATTCGTAGACTTTTAGAGGAAGCAGCAGTGATAGATAAACCCTATGAGAACACTCCACAAACCACAAATCTGACAATGCACGACACATTTACAGTACACCCATCTGTCACTTGTTTCACTTTAGTCACTGGCTAGAATTGTGCATACAACAGGAAGAATTTTCTCAAGAAATTCTTAGTCATTGTTTGTCTGAGTCATTTACTGTCTGAGTCACATACTGAAATGAATCATGTAGGATATAAGTAATCTAGTACAATTCCTCTTTGTTCCTAAAATACTGTACTGTATGTACCTATGTTATGCAGACTTGTCAAATAGCCATCTTGTTTGTAGGCAACACAGTTATAGTCCAATTGTGTATTTACAATACTATACGGCTGTGCTTTGGAAAAATTATTTAAAACTGCTTGTTTAATCAAAATCTACAGTTGGCAAAATCATGGATTAATTTCAAAATGTGTGCATGATAAGCTTTTGATTTGCCACACCTCACTCCAGTCTACAGACAATGTTGCCATGACACTGCTAGTCTACTGCCCAGCATCACTTGGGTTGTTTAGCCTGTTTATTTAGGTCATTTGTCTACTAATCAGAGAAACATAATATCGCAAATGAGAAACATAATATCATGAATGAAAAGAAATGTAAACAAGACGACTGTAACCAAGAGTGCCCTCATGCAGTCAATTATACGGCTTTATTGTGTGAAACAATGCACGCTCACGTCCTTGTCCTCCTTTGCTTTTGCCGAGCAAATGTTCATTTCAGCAGGCAGACAGTTTTGTGAAATAACATTATTTCATTGACAAAGAAAGAACTTGCCACACACCAAATCTTGGCTCTGGACCAACTCGAAACCTCTTGGTATTTATTTCAAAGTTTTCTGCAATTGGAAGCGTGAGCTATTTCAGTGATGTTCAACTTAACAAAAAAAAGCTGAAAACTGAGAGCAAAGTTTGAAGAGTTCATTTATGGTACTGTCATGTTTAGAGTTTGGAATCACTTTTACAGATTTTTTATTTTTTATTTTATTGATACCACAATTTTTAGCCTAAACCTTACTTACATTAAATGATAATCTTCTGATTGAAGACAAGTTTAACCACATTTAGCTCGGCTTCTCTTTAGAAGAGATTTACTGGCTGCTGTAGAAGATTTTTTTTAATTGCAATGGATAAAGTGTTTTACAGAGAAGGTTTGTTTGTGTTTTATTGTAACCTTCCAAGTCATTTTGGAAAGAAATTAGAGAGATATCATAGTGCTTAACACCATCCAAACTGTATCTTTGACGGTCTTGGGGGGATTGTTTTGCCTGGATAACATCTTAATTATTCCTTTGTGCTATTTATGAAGGCTGTTTTCATGTGCTCACCTTCAAAACTGCCTGTCTGAAGATTTTTTTTTATCTCAGGTGATTCCACACAACAACAACAAAGTAGTTATTGATTCATTGAGCTTTGTCTTGTACAAATTACCATTCAAAGTGGCTGTAATTGCTTCATGTTGTGTGATGCAAATTAAGGTGTAAGGGATATGCATTTCCACTGGGCTGCTTTTATGACTGAGATCTAAATCATGGCAGATGAAACAGTTAGCAGCCTTAAAGTGGAGCTGTGACTGAGAGCCTTGGCAATTTGTCAACCCTGGGTGAGCAGGAAATCTGCCAAAAAGCCTCATTGCTTTTTCTCTCACTCCAGTGATGATGAACTCCCATGAAGTATTAGCGCTCGCTGTGTGTGTTTATCATATTTGTCAGCATGTGTGTAAATGGGAACTTTAAAAGGTGGTATTTTTCCTTTCGTGCCTTTTTGCACCAGTATTGCACCCCGATCGTTCAGAAGTTCATCTTTTTTATGTTTTCCGTTGGGATAGCACAGACTTAAAATTCAACCAAAATACCTCGTTAGCAACCAAAAGATTAAACCTCAAAGAGTTTGAAAATCATGGGCTACTTTACAGTACTTGATTGCCAGCTTACCAAACTCTGTAATTGAACATCCGAACGCTGATGATTAATCTTGCGCCAGCTTTGTTGTGCGTTGCTTTTTTGTTACAGGGTTAAACCTGTGGCTACTCAATGTCGTTTTCCCTCAGTTGTTGGATTTCCTGATAATATAAAAACTTAACTTTAAAATACCCTTTACGCACTTGATTTCCCCCATGATGACGATGTAATTCAAGTTCTGATCATGATCAAGAGGTGGGGGCTGGAGTGTGTGTGTGTGTGTGTGTGTGTGTGTCCTGGTACGTTAAACACCAACGCTCTGTTTCGCTCGCTCGCTGCATGTGTTTGCATACCGTCTGTCAGTGTTTGCCTATGCACTGGTGTGGGTGTGTTTATAGACGGTATACTTTACAAGTCGGCCTGGTGTGTTTCTCCCAGCAGCTAAGTCATCATTAACTATTTATGTTGTCTGGAGTTACCCCCCCCCCCCCCCCCCCATCAATCCCCCTCCCCTCTCTCTCTCTCCCCTCCTCCAACACAGTCTGCTGTAACTTGTGACAAAAGAATACTGAGTGTCTCTCGAATACTTTATAGCCTTTATTCCTACACGTGCTGCTGTCAGATGGAATCAGCAGATTTTTCTTACCCTTAAATTTGACTCCTCCTTCTCTTTTCTGCACTTTTTTGATAAGACTGTAAAACTCTTTAGGACTTTGGGAAAATAATGTGGTGTATAATCCTCTTAATGCATTGTTTACAAACTGATTCATTGACATAGGATTACTTTGTCAGGACAGAGCACCTTGAATTTTTCAAGCTCATTATACACTTTCACCAATACTCTAAGCAAAACCTAAAAGTGTTGATTTTGCTGTTAATTTGTCTACCTTGCTTTTCCCTATTGGCAAGGTAAACCAACTATCACTGCTAGTGTTGTGTGACAAGACAACAAGATTTATTTTGACTGATTGTGTGAAGCAGATTTCCAAGGGCTAATGATATTCCCAATTCAAAATCAAGATGCCTAATGTATGTAATCACTTATTAGTAAGCTTTGTTTGCTTGTTTGAGAGCACTATATACAATCAGCAGAGCTTACATGCACATGTATGATTAGATTCAGATTACCCAGCCATCTTTTGGGTCACAGTGGTTAATATAGACCTCAGTCTGATATCTTGGTGTTTAAATACTGTGCAGAAAGGTCACAGCAATCTGAATGCAAGCAAGTAATTTTACACAAATCTGAGCAAGGCTAGTGGTGGTGGATAAACTATTTGTTGGTAACAGTAAAGAAACTTTTCAGAAATGTTTCAGTTAATGAACAGAAATGTAATCATTGATACCAAGAACAATACACACCACCAGTTTCCTGTTAGCTGCCACATGTCCCTTTAGGATTAACCTGATGCTCAAACGGTATCTCTTTATAATACAGCGTAGAATTTACAGTGTAATTTGGTTGTATGAATCAGGTGCCAATGAAATACTTGTAATAAATGTAGATACACTGGAAGAAAACAAGACCATGGGGAACAAAGGAGTGACAATTTTAGAATCAGATCAGGGTTGCCCTCTATACCTAATAACCTAATAACTGTCATGAGCAAAGGCCAAAAGCATTTGTTTTTATTTAGCCATTACTATAAGGAACAGCACCTTCCCCTCTATAGTCAATGCAAAGAAAAAGCTGGTAGGCTAAATTACCTATGCAGTAATATAGCAGATTAACCTGTTAAGTCCCTTATAAGTACGTTGCTGTACTCCATTATTCTACCCCAGTATTGGTGAGTAGCCTAACTTCAATAACCCCACCATCTGAGTTTTGAGAGAGTTCCCCAAAGCCCCTTTCGTTGCCTTACTGTGCCCCAGCAGTTATGGTAGCGTATCGTAACTGACAAATACGTTGTACCATAATTTCTTTATAGGTATCGCAAAATATCAGTGTAACACCATTTTTCCCAAATTTTTGTTTCCCAGTACTGCACCCTCTAGGTACCCATATATACAAAAACACTCCCTTTTACCCTATAGTCTTGTTTTCTTCCACTGTACCTACATTTAAGTATTTCAGTGGTACCCGATTAATATAACAAAATTACACTGTAAGTTGCGGGCTGTATTATAAAGTGTTACGGATCAAACCTATCATGCAACCTCAACTTTTTAGAGATATTGGGTTGCTGCAATACCCTCTAGTGTGAGTTATATCCTCATGTAGCGTTACATATTTGAAAGATAACTATCATACATACAGATGCCTGGCCAGCTCTTAAGCTGCACAACAAAATCAGCACACTTAACCAAAGGGCTATTTTATTGGCCATTATTTCTCTCTGCCCTATGTGTAATTGGCTATATTAGATCTAATGTTAACTAATCTAATGTAATTATTTGGAATGTAATTGCAAGCTTTTAATTGCAGTTGCAAGAAAAACATACAGACATACGTGCACACACACATACACATGGACGTGCTATGTGCCAACTGTTAAGTCATGGTGTGTTTGTCATGCTAAAGGCTCCCGGTGGAATCAGTGATTCCCTGCTCTCTGCCTCATTAGCCATGGAGAGAGTGGTGTAACAGGTTGGAAAAGGGTTTTCCAGCTACTCCTTATTCAACATGCAAATGAAAACACCATTCCTCCTGAACAAATTAACAGGCTTTTCAAAAGATAAATTGCCCCAGCTGTATTGTAATTTTGACTAAACAATCCGACATATTTCCGCAGATCCCCCCAGGGCCAGTGTTGCTGATGAATGCAAATGAATTTCTAATATCTGAGAGTGTGAAGGTATAAGTATGAGATTCTTCATGCTGTGCCAGCCCAAACAGTCAGCATGAGTTGTTTTATTATTCAGAGATTTAGCAGGTGAAGGAGGCAGGTTGGGTGTTGAATGAATAAAGAAGTGGATTTAGCTGAGGCTGGTTTGGAGTTACTCAGATGTTACGCAGACTTGATGTAGCGCTTCCTGTCAGCTGATTTGGATTCTGAACACAGTTCAGGTTTTAGGGCGTATGTCTCGGCTGTTTGTTATTGACCATTGTTTGCTGAAATATCATCAGGAGAAAAGGTTGGAATAAAGATGTTCTCCTCAGTGTATTAGTCTTATCTTGACTGCACTCCTCTGTGATTCAGTTCTTGGTAAAGGTCACCCGAGATAGGTATGTCTCTTTTCCATTTCCATTTCTGTACTTATCTGTACTACTTCTTGTATTTTATCTGCTGCTCTGCCTTGGTTTCTCTCCCCTTCCTTGTGCTGTTTAACCTTTCTCTCTCTGTGTACTCGCTCTCCTTTTCTGTCATACTCTTGCTTTCTCTGAGCTTGACATGTTCCTCCTCTTTGTGCCGAAAAATTGGCAAACCCCCCCTTTGTTTTCATAGTTAAATTACTCTTCCCTTAAATTAAAAGTCAATTCTGTCTCAATGTACAGTTCAAAGTCTCCTTACACTCTTCTGCCCTTCCTTACCCATCTCCCTCTTTCTGTTTGCTCAGTTGGCTCGCTCACCACTGTTTACTTTGAAAGCACAGACTTTCCTCATCTACTCATTAATAAGTAATTAGTCATTTGCGGCCTGGGGAGACTGTTCACTATTTAGATCCTACTCTCTATTGGGCCCTGCCACCACAAAGCAATCGCCAGTTGCCCGCCTGCAGCAAGTAATTTGAATCATTGTATTTTCTACCATAATGATTTTCCATCACTTTTCTCCTCTTGAATTTGTGTCTAAACTGATGAATTCATTGGACACTGGAAGCCCAGAATGTATTGCTCTGCCACTTCCCTGCTGCCTGTCTTCATTTTTCTTTGCTCTTGCTTTGTCCATCTGCTTTTGGAAAGGCTACATATCCCCGAGGGATTTTTGTGATCCCACAGCTTGGCAGACGGTCGTATGAATGCACCATACCATTCAGAGTGACACACGACTTTGAGCATCGACAGGGTCAGAGGTCGCTTCGATTTTTCTCTCTGGTTGCTTTGAACTTGTGATAGCCCTGCAGGCATTTTATAAGGGCAGTAGAGAGAATGAAAGAAGCTGCATCTCTCCCAGAGAGGGGTGCTCCGTATCGGGTCTAGTGTTAGGATTACTGCAGTATGTGTGGGTAGGTAGGGAAGTTTGTCTATCCCTCCCTGATGTTTCAACTTGTATCAGGATACATAGTCCACAATCTGATATAAAAACAATACAGATACAGCCATATTTCTGGGTTTCTCATAGGTTTTTGGATACATATCGCTTCATCTTTACACCCCTAGCAATAGGTAATATTATTATAATTTTATAATTTTATTAATATATAAGGAATAAGAAGGCCCAACAAATTGCTTACGTAGTAATAGGAAGGCAGTGATTAAAAGTGAAAACAGTCTTTTCAGTCAGTCACTTTGAAATAGAGACATCCCAAGCCAATCAAGGATTGTTATTGGCTAAAATAAAGCTGGTCAAAATCAAATCCTTTCTGTACTCCACCTCAGCCTGCTAGTGTTGCAGTGCTGCTCTCCTTGACGAGAGCCCAGCTCTACAGTACAGCGTTGCATAAGCAAGTGAAAATGGTGTCAATGTGATCGCGTCATGTCCGTTGGATCAAGAACCTCATGGAAAATAAGGTGTGTAAGGTGAAGTAGACTACAGCTGTTAGTTCAGTGTGTCAGATACACATTTAATCAACATTTAAGTAAATAAAAGTATGGGATTGGACCCAATGTTAAAGGACTCGGATCGGTCCCAACAAAACTTGATTGGGACATCCCTACTTTGAAACAAAGACTTCGCTTCTGTATTGACAATGTAAGAAAAAAACATGGAATACATGCTTGAGCCAGGTCTTTTAAAACTTTAAAACGTATCAATAAAATCTTAAAATGAACTGCACTGCTCAGATTCAGGTGGTAACCTATTGAAAGTTAGGTTTGCTGTTTTTTAGGTCTCATTAATTGGCTGCAAAAAAGACAGTGTTTCTCAGATGCAAGAAGCAAGACTGAATAACTCTTTTCAATTGATTCACACTATACATAACCCAGAATAAAATATCTAAAACGTCCCAAAGATCTTAAACCTCTTTCATATTAGTTGTGAGCTTCTCACAGGTTTCATGAAGTTTCTACATTTACTTTACTTGCTTTTGGAAGCTAAAATGTGCAACATCTGGCACAATTAGATAATTCCACATGATGGTACATGATTAGTCAAATTTGAGCACCTCGTCATTTGACCAAGATAAAACAAGAATTATTTTGCTGCTTAAACTACAGCTTGCGGTTTGGATCACACACATATGGCTATGACTCATGGAAGCTGTTGTCCTTGAATTCTAACAAATCATCATCTTAAAAATAATGAGGTGCTCAGATTTTATTGTCTGTTACAATAGACACCCATTTCACTTAGGGTATGCGCAGACAAGCAAAGGATCATGTTCGAGCTGTACAGGAAGAACAATTAAACAAATATGGGACAATACATTGAAAGCCAAATGGAAGTGGAGACAGGTGAAGCTGGAAGTTGGGCGGCACTTTGGCTGGCGAGTTGACAGAATAATCCCTTTCAATATTAGTTGATTTCTTTACTTATTTATGAACATTCAGTGATATTTAATTGATAAATCCAGGCACTGCTAATGTGCTTAACACTCAAATAATAAGAATTTCACAAATAATGACTCTTAAATTTGCTCTTAGACCACCACCATTGCCAATATAGTAGGTGGTGTATGCTGTACAGATTGTAAAGCCCTCTGGGACAAATGTATAATTTTGGCCTATAAAAATAAACTTCACTTGACAACCACTATGTTCTGAATGTACTGTGCAGCTTATAATCACACATCAGCCTTGACATCTGAAACCTCGACCCCAACAATCTGAACTGCAATTGAGAATGTTCTCGCCATTTTGTTAAAGCCATATGTGACACTGCTCTCTACGTTAAGGGCTGCACTCAACGTTAAAACAGAAATTACATTTGATGATAAATCTACGGGAGCACCAACGAGAGGAGATTGTCATGAGGAATTTTTTAATATATATATTTTTTTTTTTTCAGCTGCTGCAATTCCTTTACTTATCACGCTGTTGTAACATCTTCAGGCAACACTTCTACTCCTGCAACACTGTTAACTCCAGCTCCTGCAGTCTGAGTTGAAGATGATATATGTAGGGCTAGAGGCATTGACAAACAGGGTGGGATTAGGTAGCGAAGCAGTCCTGACAGAATAAGCTCTGCTGGCTAACTATGGAGTAAAAATAGTCTCAATAATATTTACAAATGTGTATTACATGATCTACAAATGGAAAAATAAGCAAATGTGTACAACGAATTGTGTGTAATTTTGGGTACTCACCTGCGCCTACCAGGCGATCTGTACACACACATTTAACAATCTGTAAATGAATACAAAAGAATGTCACAAATATTTTCAGACATTTGTATGCATAGTCAGCTTTTTGAAAGTGAAAATGATCAGATCTGTGAAGTTGAAGTTAAAAATCTGTATGTAAAATATAAATATTTATTCAGGTTGTGATTTGTAAAACAGTTTTATGTGTTTTCAAATTGCTTGGTATTTGTGTGTGGGTTGGAACACATTTGTGAGTACCCAAAATTACTCACAAATCGTTGTACACATTTGCATATCTTATTTTTAATTTGTAGATCATGTAATACACATTTCTAAATATTAGCGAGACTATTTTCACTCCATAGATAACTGTGGGTTGGTGTCTCTCTCTCTCTCTCTCTCTCTCTCTCTCTCTCTCCCAGACAATCATAAGCTTGGCCTTCTAATCACTTGTTTATCCTTGATGTTTCTCATGAGGATTTACTTTGATTAGTTTGATCCCACAGACTTGACAGCTGTAACACAAACTCAAAGTCATGCATATTTTAATGTGGACCTGAGGCAAAGAAATAAAGAGAGAGAGACATGATGAAATGCTGTGGTTGTCATACATCGGGAGCCTGTTTGAGAAACTGACAATCAGCCACAGAAACAGACTAAATGCACTAACTCAGCCCAGCTATATAATAAATTGCTTCACCCACAGAGGGGTTACAGAGATGCACAAAGATTCAAACACAGTCAAACAAACAATAAACAAGGAGGGTGAGAGAAGGTGTAGAAGACAAAAACCACGGGAAGCAACCAGCATGATTTAGCTACTAGTTATAACTCAAACTAAAAACATTTGTTGTTGGTAACAAAATGTGCTTGAGTAATGACTTAACCCATGTGAAGTGCGCCACAGCTTTTGGCTTCATTCACAACAATTTAAATTTGAACTAATAAACTTAACGAGAGCTTTTGTGGCATTTAAAGCCAAGCGCCATCCTAAATGACATCAAAAACACCAGCCGTGTAAACTACAATTGATGCCTTGCTTTGGCAGAAAAAAATCAAAGGAGCCGCGTCTCTAAATTAGCAAGGATCTGTTTGTGCAGTTGGACTGGTGATATCTGTGTAAGCCGGTTACCTCTGTGCCTGTTGACTGAGGGGTTTTCTCTCCTGGTGCTTTTTCTGCTGTAGCTTTTTGTGCTTTAGCTTTCTCCCTGTTGGCCTCTCAAAAAGGCAAATGACATTAAACGCAATTACCATACTACTAAAAGACATTATGATAGAACAAGACAAAGAATGCTAATGATTATTTGTAATTTTTTTTCAGGACCCCCCTCCCCACCAAACTATAAATGTTGTTGCTTTCAGTAATTCAGACATTACTGGGCTGGATCAAGTGCTGGACTGACTGACAGACCGACATTGTCATCCTTAGAGTCACGGTGCTAGCGTGGCTACTAATCGCCATAATAGAGGTATGATGCCGCTACTGCGATTGCTGCTACTACTACCAATAATAATTTCTTTTCTCTATTTATCTGTACTTGTTTCTGTCCTTGTGCAGCTGTAACAACCCTCTGGGGGATCAATAAAGGATTTCCTTATCTTGTTATTACACCACCAAAGGGCAAATTACCCCTTTTTATTTAGTGGCTATTGTCTACACCAGCCACATAGCGAAAGCATCATGTCACCAGTAGCAGCTGCAATCCTCCATCAGTGTCTACACTGAATCCTTTCAGTTGCAATACTGTCACTAGAAATGTTTTGGCAGCGCTCACAACTCAATAAAAAATCAGTGTAGTTAAGAAGAAAATTGACTACAAGCATAAAATTACGCTTTAGGTTGCAGCTACATGCAATCGAAGCGCAAGCCATTATGTGGCCGGTGCAGACAACTGTATTGATTTAAATCAAAGCATATCTGTTCTGTTAGACGACATGAGACGGACGACTGAAAAAACGCGCCTGAAACATATTCGGTGTAGGCAGCCTGTTAGGCCTGCACACCCGCCACCTTTTATAGTTTTAGAGAAAGTCAGCAGTGCCACAGTGTTGGAATCCTTTACAGTTTTTTGCTCGAGGCCACATCCCCCTTGTACTTGAGTATGAAAAGTTAAATCACTTTTTCCATGCGTCAGGACTAACATTTTCATAGATACAGCTACCAGGCAAACACACCGGCAGAAAAAACACAATTCGCATTAATCTCACTTGACATATATTTTTACTCGTGTCATGTGATCACCTCTGTATGTTTTCTTTCAACGGTATTTGCTGAAGCCAGTCAGATGTTGAGACTGTTTATGCAGTTTACGCTTGGTTGACCAAGAGCAATGCCTTTGGCCAAGGAGGTTTAAGGCATCTTGATGTCTGAAGGAAACTCTACATAGTCTCTATCAGTGGTGGTATCATTCCTGGTTTTAAACATTTCAAAGCACCTTCTTGGCTTCGGAAATTCACCTTCTGCTCCTCCAAAAATATTACTCTTTTATGTGCTTTGCTTTCATTCCCAGAACAGGTCGCCTTCCCTTCATAGACACAGGCAGAAATACAGAGTTCGAGGCAGTGACAACAAAAAAAGGCAGTGACAAAGACCTAGAGAGAGCAACAGAAAAAAAAACCCAACAAACTGACAAGCTGACAGAGTCTGGGCTTCTGGGGAGAATCATTAGACTGATATAATATTCAGCATGCAGCTTGGAGCAGTGCCGTTGGCTGGGCTTTAAGCTGTGTAGTGTTGGTCAGTCTGGCTGTAGCTGTTTGGGAGGTCAGCCATTGATCTGCAGATATAAGCTGGTACTTTGGATCCAAGCCTTCATCATCCTGCTGGGCTACCACCACTGTGGGTGGATAAGCCTTGATCTGCTCAGGGGTTTGTGTGTGTGTGTGTGTGTGTGTGTGTGTGTGTGTGAGATAGTGTGTGTACACTGGTTGAGAGCAAGATGCAAGTGACTGTTTGTGTGTGTCCACATACGTCTACAGATGTGGCTGTGTTCGGTTTGTGTGTGTGATGCATGTAATCTGTATGATTCTTTTTATTTATTTATTTATTGTCACTTGCATCCCTGCTGGGTAGAGAGAGAGAGAGAGAGAGAGAAAAGAAGGACTGAAAAGATAAAAAGAATGACAAGTCAATAAAAAAGTGAATGTTGTGTAACTGACCATCTGTAGCCAGCACCCACTGGTTAGCACTCTGCGTTCATTTGTACAAATTATCGTCATACAAAAATGAAAACATAAAACATTATTATTAGCTTAGAGAAAGTTACATTACAATGACTAAATGACAACTGAAGTATCATGAAAATAAACCTCATGAGATAAAATTTATAAAATATTTGAACAGAGAACATGTTGAATAATTGACAGGGTGAACTTAGGTTTACCACAGTTGATGTCTTCTGTCTGATGAAGAACTGACAGTAAGTCAGTCTGAAATCTGGGACCTTTCAACTTGAATTTATGGGCTGTAATTTGAAAAACTTAGTGTCTGGTCTTTTTTTTTCTGGTGTCTTTGAAAAGTGACATCAAGTTTTTCTTCACTGCCATTCAACTTAATGACTCATCTGTGTTGCTGTCTTTTCAAATGTGATTTAGTCAGTGATCTTTTCATCATTTTGTCCAATCCACAGTCTTTCTCCTTCCTATTTCCATTATTGTGGCCAAGTAGATTTTTAAGCGCTGGCTGAAATACTCATACGCAGAATGTGATGCAACTTTCCCTTATGCTAAAAGATTAAAGATCATGGGTAAGGTAATGGTTCTGTACCTGGTGGTATAAACCAGCAAACACAATTATGTTTAAATTGGTGTTCCACCAATATGCATTGTGTATATCCTTAAGGCCTAAAAATGAATTAATTTCCTTTGCAAAGCCAATTCTTGAATAATTTTCATTCTTTACATCCATTTGCTAGCTATAGCAGTCTTGCAATAACATTGCTACGTTTCTTGACACGTTGCCACCATCGCAACTGCAAGAAAACATCAGCAGGTATGTGTATCAACTGCATGCTCTCACATGTGAGTCCTCCTGTACGTGTAGATAAAAACAAAACAAGAACCTGCTCATAAAAACATTGATCCATAGGGCATAGATAAGAGTAAATGTTGATGTTAAACTTTAAAAGGTCCTTTAGATAAACCAAAGCGCTGGTTCTGGTTTTGTCCATTTAATGCAAACACTCTAGTTTCTGTGAAAAGGGACTAATCGCAGCTGTATGTATGCTGTATGCCAGCGGCTTGAAAAATGAAGGATACACCATATGTCCTAGAGAGGAATTGATCTCATTATGATGTGCTGCAGAATTTCTCATCATTGTATCGAGAACTTCCCTTTCAGTAGGTGGAAAAAGCCTCATTAAAGATGGCTTTTTGTTCATGGGGGCCGTCAGTATGATTAATCGTCATACAAATAGATAAGCCTGCAAATAAACAAACAAATTCAATTAATTTTTTTGATTAACTAGACATTAAACTTGCTTTTGTTGTATATTTCTTTGAATTTACGGCATTTAAAGAGAGCCGCTATTAATACAGTGATATAGTATTAGATAATGAATAAATGCATGTTCTACATGAGTTATTAAATTCTCTGTTCTTCTTAATAGGGATTGGTGACAGTTTCTGTGTGCACTGACTAAGGTCAAACGTTATCAAAACGAAAGGAATTATTCAGTATCACTGAAACTGGAAAAGGTTTCTTTTTTGACAGCTTATTAGCATTTTGAATTGTTACACATGGCCTTGAACACATTACTTAGAAAATAATTCTACAAGATATACAGTGCATCCGGAAAGTATTCACAGCGCTTCACGTTTTCCACATTCTGTCATGTTACAGCCTTATTCCAAAATGGAATGAATTCATTTCTGTCCTCAAAATTCTACACACAATACCCCATAATGACAAAGTGAAAAAAGTTTCTTACAGAGTTTTGCAAATTTATTAAAAATAAAAAACTAAGAAATCACATGTACATAAGTATTCACAGCCTTTGCTCAATACTTTGTTGATGCACCTTTGGCAGCAATTACAGCCTCAAGACTTTTTGAATATGATGCCACAAGCTTGGCACACCTATCTTTGGGCAGTTTCGCCCATTCCTCTTTGCAGCACCTCTCAAGCTCCATCAGGTTGGATGGGAAGCGTCGGTGCACAGCCATTTTCAGATCTCTCCAGAGATGTTCAATCGGATTCAAGTCTGGGCTCTGGCTGGGCCACTCAAGGACATTCACAGAGTTGTCCTGAAGCCACTCCTTTGATATCTTGGCTGTGTGCTTAGGGTCGTTGTCCTGCTGAAACATGAACCGTCGCCCCAGTCTGAGGTCAAGAGCGCTCTGGAGCAGGTTTTCATCCAGGATGTCTCTGTACTTAGCTGCATTCATCTTTCCCTCTATCCTGACTAGTCTCCCAGTTCCTGCCGCTGAAAAACATCCCCACAGCATGATGCTGCCACCACCATGCTTCACTGTAGGGATGGTATTGGCCTGATGATGAGCGGTGCCTGGTTTCCTCCAAACATGACGCCTGGCATTCACGCCAAAGAGTTCAATCTTTGTCTCATCAGACCAGAGAATTTTGTTTCTCATGGTCTGAGAGTCCTTTAGGTGCATTTTGGCAAACTCCAGGCGGGCTGCAATGTGCTTTTTACTAAGGAGTGGCTTCCGTCTGGCCACTCTACCATACAGGCCTGATTGGTGGATTGCTGCAGAGATGGTTGTCCTTCTGGAAGGTTCTCCTCTCTCCACAGAGGAATGCTGTAGCTCTGACAGAGTGACCATCGGGTTCTTGGTCACCTCCCTGACTAGGGCCCTTCTCCCCCGATCGCTCAGTTTAGACGGCTGGCCAGCTCTAAGGAAGAGTCCTGGTGGTTCCGAACTTCTTCCATTTACGGATGATGGGGGCCACTGTGCTCACTGGGACCTTCAAGGCAGCAGATATTTTTCTGTACCCATCCCCAGATTTGTGCCTTGACACAA